>JAPTHN010000239.1:130000-315114 GCA_026936325.1 Platynereis dumerilii | reverse complement strand
TGCAAGATGTCAAAAATTAAAATTTCATGAAAAAGACCAAAAACTGAATCTTCACCATTGGGTGATTTTGTTAAGCAAACTGAATAGAAAAGAATCTTCTAATAAGGGTACGGGGTCCTTCTTCTTCTTCTTCTTCTTTTTGTATGTTCCTCCTCTGCAGGAGAAACCCTACCATGTGGGTCGGTATCGCGGCCCTTAGCCACGTCCATCAATTCTAACACCACTATCACCGCTACCAATTTTTCTACTGCCAGATACACCACTACCGCCCTGCCCCAATATATTGGGTTCTATAAACATGAATAGCACCACAATATTCATTTATTGCCTTTTGGATCTGCATAATTATGTGGGTGGACTTTACTTGGACCATTTAGAAGTACACCTAGAGTCCGGAGTTTCATAAAATGATGCTTTGACAAACTCGCTTCATTGCAATGACAGCTCACAAAATATTATTAGCATATCAAGGTTTTTCATTTCCCAGACTGTCACTGCAGGTTGGAAATTTATGAAATACCTGCCACAGTTGGAGAGTTCAATATACAGATTTCATAACCAAAAAATCAGAACAAAAGTGCGACTCTGAAATGTAATATGAATATTTGATGGCTTTGGAAGGAAATTTGACATTCAAACATCTGGGAATACAACTCTTGCGCGGGCAGGAGACACTTGATTTATGAGACAGGACTGACGGGTTAAAGAAATACCAAGTCTTGTCCAACAGACATCAAGGATATGACTGAAGGACATTAGGGGGAGACCATTTGATATAAGGGGGGGTGGGGGTTGTGGTTTTTTAAAATAAATAATTCTCGCTCAGTATTGGCAAAATAAATAAATTCTTTTTCTAGGGGTTTTTCTTAACCAGGTGCTGCTTGTTTAGGACAAGGAATGAATATTCACTTTGCTTGCTTGGAATATATAAGTCAATCTGGGCCCCGTGATATTTAAATTATTCGTAAATGACTTTGCCGGCGTAATCAAATCTGCAAAAGTAGTGCTATATGCAATTGATACCGTTTTGCTTTTTTGATCTAGTGATATAAACGAAGTCAAAACCCGTTGATCAATGATCTAGATGAAGCTTCGAAATGGTTCAAGCAAAACAAGTTACATTTAAATGTGTCCAAGTGCAAGTGGCCCCCTTTTTCCAAAATAGATGCTTCCATACACTTCTTGTGGGTCGTCTGACGTGGACTGCTTTGTCAAATCTGAATAAGGCATATCTAGTTGTCTGTGATCGTGAACTGGTCCAGGCAATGCCAGAGCCATGAATTTGACTGGTTTTAATCAATTTTTTGTGGATTTGCTTGTATACTTTTGGTAATGTTCTGCTGGAAGACCCATTTGCGGCCAAGTTTCATGCTTGTAAGTGAAAGCTTTATGTTTTCTAGGCACATATCTTCATATTTTACAGAATTTGTTGTGCTATTAACAGCAGTTCTTTCTCCCATCCCATTTATAGCAAAATATCCCCATACCATAATGGAGCCAACATTATCTTTCATAGTTGAGAGGATGTTATGTTCCTTGAATGTAGCACCTTCAGTACGCCAGATTTGGAAATATTGACTGAGACCAAAAGGTTTAATTTTTAATTAGTCTGTCCACAGGACATTGTTCCAAAAATCACAAAATCCATCGAGATGTGTTTTAGTGAAGAACAGTGAGGTTTCTTTGTGCCTTTGGCCACAATCATAACAGATATGTCGGACATCCGGAGAGTCCTGCTTTCAAGGAACATAGCACCCACCCAACTATGAAAGATAGTAGTGGCCCCATTATGGTATGGACTTGTTTTGCTATAAATGGGACAGGAAAATAAAGTATTGTTGATATCATAAGGAATTCTGTGAAATATCACGATATGTGCTTAGAAAATGTAAAGCTTTTACTTGTAAGCCAGAAACTTGGCCACGAGTGGGTCTTCCAGCAGAACAATTACCAAAAGCGAACAAGCAAATCCTCCAAAAATTTATTAAAATCCCTCAAATTTATGGTTCTGGTATGGCCTGGACAGTTTCCCAATCAAAACCGATGAGATATGCCTGGGTCAGATATTACAAAGTAGTTCTCGTCACACGACCTACCAGCTTACGAAGGTTAAGAAAATGCTCTCTTGAAACGTCGTCAAAATCCCACAGAAAATCTGCCAATTGGTAGTCCATAGCCATCAGAAGTGTTTGGAAGCATTTATTTTGGAAAAAGGGGGCCATACAAATTGTTGATTGTACACATTCCAGAAGGGTTCAGAAACTTTGAACATGCGGGTGGAGACTTTCATCATAAAATCATATTTAAATGTCATTATTTGCTGCGAATATATGTTTACATAAAAAAGATGGTGTTCAGTTGTATTATTAACACAATTTAAGAGCTATTCCTGCATTTGTTAAGGAGATGTGCACAAATAAGGTAAGAAGTGCCAGGGGTTCAGAAACTTTCAAGCACAACTGTAGTTTATTCATTACTATTTTAAATTTACATGTGTGATTAATATTATTGTTATTGTCAGGGCTTCACTGAAAAACAGACATTGTGTGCTGAGTGTTTTACCCTGCTTAAATAAAGGTACTTTGACTTCACTTGACCGTTCAGAATTTATGACTGGGGGGGTGGGAGTTTTGCTGGAACTTCCCGGGAGTTTTGGCCGAGGCAGTACTAACTTTTCACACGTGATTCAAGGGGGGGTATTAATTTTTGACAACACTTCGAAGGGGGGGGTAAGAAATTTTTAACGAAGTGTAAATGTTATAAAAACACTCATAAACCCACTTTATCTAGACTATTTTACGCGCAAAAGTCCGCGAAATGACGCGAATCTGTTTATATATGTGTGTATTGCTTTGTATGTCGAGGGGGGGTACTAAAAATACGCATGAAACCTAAGGTTGGGGTACTAAAAATCTGCATGAAACTTAAGGGGGGGTATCAATTTTTGACGGGAAAACTCCCACCCCCAGTCGTAAATTCTGAACGGTCCCTAATTGGAATGCATCATATACGGAAAATTATTAAAACTAAAATTGAAAACCACTGAATAGCATTTCCTTTGTCTGGAATAAGGTAACAGTGGTTTCCCAGGATATCAGGAAGAGAGCGTCATGTAATTTACTGGTTTTACCTGTCTCTGTGCACTCCGTGCAGCTTTCTGCAGCAGCTTCAGGTCTTTGGAAAGTAAGTTAGAAAGCTATATTTTATAATGCACTACTGATCAACCAGTATTGTAAAAAGCCTATTATTTTTGGTAAGATGTATCTCCACTTACTTGGAGAACTTCCCAAGGCGTGATTAGGTGAGCTCTCATTACGAGAGGTCTCACATCTTATCTCAGCCAGGCACTAGTCCTGATTGCATAATCAACACTACAAGGCAGAAGAGTCGAGAATAATAAGCAAGTAATATGGTTTCTTGGGAAATATATTACTATGGTAAGACAAGTTGCTATGATTAGACTACATCTTGGCTGGTAGTGTCAATGTGGAGAGAATATACAGTGCCGCCTGTAAATAAGTGAAACGCATAATATTGTGCCATTGCATCAATGCTAAACTTCCTCAACCAAACTGCTTGTGGAAGCATGAATTCCCTTCCGATTAGAGGAAAAGATATTGGGTCATAAAGGCCGATATGAGAGGCAGAATTTCAGTGCTGTGCCCGGAGCTAGGTATGGGTCTTTGAGTAAGTGAACCATCTTTTCCTATGAAATAACATAGGGCCTGTGTTTCACTTACTTATCAAAGACTTTGACCCATACCTAACTGTTACTGCACAAAGAAAATTGCTAGCCATTGTTATCCTACATGCCTGACATATTGGCCTTTATGACCCAATATGTTTTCCTCTCATCAGATGAAAATTCATGCTTCCACAAGCCGTTTGGCTGAGGATGTTTAGCATTGATGGAATGGCACAAATATCATATGTTTCCCTTAATTACTGGCGGCACTGTATATATATTTTTTTTATATCAGCTGCAGCAAAAAATGTGTCTCTCCCGAGACCCCTTACTATTTTTTATTTATAAATCAAGATGGCCTTTAAAATTTTTAGATACAATCCTCTTGTCCAATTTCTTTAAGGTAATTATGGTAAAAAATACAACACCGTTTCTGACCAAATGGAATGAGTAAATATTGCAAAGTGTTTCTTTTATTTCATAGACACTTGCAACATAAAACAATACAACTGCACTATGTAGTTATTTTGCAGAAGAATGACAGGTTGTGTGCTAATACAGTAAATTGACCCAGCCTAATGATGGAATATACCGCTTCTAAGTTCTTTAAGGTCAAGCCATTAAGAAAATTTATAATCGTCCAGAACATCCTTAAAATGTTATGGCTCTTTCCTGTATCAAACAGCAATCTTATTATTTATTGGGTGGTTGGGGAAATCCAGGCACACATTCTTTAACGGCTGCACCAAAAGTTCAAGGGAGTCATTTCACCTAAGAGTAACTAATTGAGGTCACAGCATGATGCAATTACTTCTCAGTTGGTGCAGTGTTGATATGATTAATCCCTGATGAGACAGTAACCTAAAATTACCGATTTAGTACACTCCTTGTAAGGTCTAATTTTCAAAAATCCGAAGCTACTAATTTAGTTACACCTTGATCCTTTAATCAATCTTTGCAAAGATAATTTGATTGAGAATGATCCGGCCGGTTGAAGATCAAGCAGCAGCAATTGATCTTAAAATATCATACCTTCCACTTTTCTTCTTGCAATAATTCATTAATACATTTGGCAATTCAGGAATTAATACTATTTCTAATATATTTATTAACAAAGACCCATCTAAAGAGATTTTTAAATCCTGAAGAAAGAGCTCACTTCAAATTGAAATGACAGCTCACAAAATTGCATTACCATAAAATGTATTTTCTTTTCACTGCCTGTCATTGGATGTTAGAAATTAAATACCAGTCACAGCTTCAGTTCAATATGCAGATTTCATTATTCCAAGCCGACAACCAAAATTGTACTTCAGAATTGTAATATGAATATCTCAAGCATTCAGAAGGAAATTTGACATTCAGTCGTCAGGCAATATGAGTCATAGTTATACTAATGACGATAACAAAAAAAAAGTAAAATGATGAAGAGGGAAGAGGGGGCCAGTGCAAGTGGGGGAAGAGGGGGAGAGTGTGTTACTGAGGGCAAAAGGGAGATATTACAGGTATAACAAAAGAGAGCGGGGGTGTATCCTGTCAAGAGGCCTTTTGTGGCCCGGCCTTCTTTGAGTGTTCAGTTTTAGCTATGGGGAAGTCTAAGAATCTCTAGGTCTGTAGTATATACTCGTACATATCAAATGTCACTAATGCATCTCTACTTAAGTGGTGGGTAATCCTTCCCCAGACTACCACTCCCATAAGATTGCCTACAGCAGATGTGTACAAGAATAACTTCTGAGAACAGTTATTGGAAGGACTCTGAGCCAGACTATTTCTACTCACCAGCTATACAGTGTTTGTACTTATAAACTATATGTGCTTGGTTTAGAAAAGTTAATGGCCTGATGTTCTACACAGTATCAACAGTGCAATTTATTTTGTTAAGGAAGCAAACTCTTTCAAGTATGGATTTTTTTCAAAAGAGAAATGTGAAGCTCAGGTATATTCTAATAGATAAATATTCAAGTTAGTCTTTTTCTTCTAATCAATGAAAATTATTGATCCTTGATTGTAATTTACCAATGAAACTTCCTATTTTCAATCATTGCAAATGGAAGTCAGCAATGATGCATAAAATAGCTAATGAATGTTATATTTTTTCTGGTATTCCTAAAATAACACCAATGATAAATGATGCACATTATGTGAGGGACCAGACATATTACACCTGATGGGACCTCATTTATGCTTCGATGTTCCTGTTTTGTGAGGCCCAAGGGAAGCATAGAAAGATATGGCATGTTGCTGTTCCCTTATATTTGCTATGGCTAAAACCCAATGGTAGTTGATAAATTGTATGAAAAGAAGATTTGCTGTTTAAAATCAGTTAGTCACCCTTGCTTTTATTAGTACCAGCACAAACCTTTGCATTCACATTTGTGTGTTTGTCCAAGCTGCAGGAAAGACTTCAACACTGTTTCTAATGAAATATCTTGCAAATTATTGAAAAAACATCAAAATCATAAATGATGCTTTGACAAGCTCTCTTCAATAACAATGACAGCTCACAAAATCATATCAAGGTTTTTCATTTCGCAGTCTGTCACTGCATGCTAGGAATTTATGAAATACCTGCCACAGTTGGAGAGTTCAATATACAGATTTCATAACCAAAACACCAGGACAAAAAAGCAACTCTAAAATGTAATATGAATATTTGACGGCTTTGGAAGGAATTTTGACATTCACATGTCAGGCAATATGATTCATCGTGAGGCAGGAGACACTCGATTTAAAGAAGACTGGAAGGTAAAAGAAATAAAACTCATGTTTGACTGACACCAAGGATGACTGAAGGACACTAAAGAGAGAGGAAAATGCAGGAGCAAAGAGAAGGACTAAAATTCAAACAGAAATGTTATGGATATGATACTTTTAATAGTGATTCAAATTTATATTACTATATAAGTAAAAAGTATTCATGTTGATTTGAAGAGTTTCAATTTTATATTTCTTTCAAAATTGACTGATGTTACCAGCCTCTGTGCCAATATATTACGAATAAAGTAAACAGCGGGGTCTCTTCGACAGCGGCATAATATTGCCTTTGAGGAGGTCCTGTTTCCTGATTAATAAAATGTTAAATAATGATTTGAAAATATGGGCTAAAAATAAAAGATCTGAATCTGAATCAATAATACGGAAAAATCTGTGGTTAACTGGAAATCATGAGATATCTTTGAGATGGCAGAATGTATTGAATTATGCACTTTTCGGTTGCCTAGCACTTATCCTGTCGATATTTCATTTATGCCGGTTTTACTACTCTAAAAGACCAGACTGATAATATGTGTGATCTCCTGCTCTCATCTGGTTTGAATTGTAACAGTAATGTTGAAGAACATCATAATTCTTTGTCAGCAAGTCTCCTCCCACGAAATGTCCATGTGCATTTGTAAGAGCTGGATATTATCAAATTAATTCTTGGAAAAGTGATCATCAGCTCTTGGCTAACATGAATTTCCAATCTTTCCATGAAGGATGTTCCTGCTGCAATAATTATTATAATGACAAAAATATCTGTTTGGTCGGTCTTACCATTAATATTTATTGATATCTTATCATAATTTCCTAGTTTATTCGGATCTTATAGTATTCTTAAATTGTACACTTTTATACAATTTCCATCAAAAATAACCTAAATCTGCTCAACAACGTTTTTCTACCAAAAGAAAAATCTTACCAACTGAGAAAATTAAATTCACTTTGCTCCTCACAAATCAAATTACACAGTAAAGATAGAGCAGACAATAACACATGCATAAATAAAGTTTACCTATCTGCCTGTACAAAAGACACTAAGTCAATGCAACCAACCTAAACATCATCCTGGCTTAGAAATTTTTTCATGTACTTGATTATCAGACATTTTGGGGTTAAACAAGAGACCATGTTTATGGCTGGTGTCTGTCCGTGAGTCGGCAAATCACGAATTTAGGAAGGGACCAGGAAACTATTCTCTGATAGGCCTGTCCTTCATACTTTTAAAGTAGACCATATTTTATTGTAAACGAATCATTTTGCATGAAGGCTAGGAAAGAAGCATGTCCTTGTTTGATGTGCCGCTTCTAAAAGCTTTTTTTTTAAAAGTTTTGAAGAAAAATTAGCTTGAAACTTTGGGCTTTGGTCTTCTTCCTGCATTAAAAAAAGGGCAATGGTGCATCTCTTTTTGCCTGGCTTTAAGAATATATCTTTGGGCCATGACTTTTTTTCATGCCTTCAGCCATGTTTCTTTAAAAAATAGATTGTTCTTCTTATGTTTATAAAGAATGAGCAGAACGGTCAATAGATAATGCCTTTTTTGATATATGATGTATTGCTTATACATTTATGCCTGGTAGCATACCTAATGCATTCTCATGGGACATCTACTAAGCTGCAGGATGTCAGTTCCATATTACCCCAGAGTGGCAAAGCGGCAAACATCGCCTGTGCATTACTGCTTTTGCTCTTCACTTGGTGGACTTAGTGAGAGAGGGAAGTCATCTTCTAAGTGCTGTGAGTCTGGTATTCAACACATTTGATACCAGCCCAAAAGCATCAATTAATAATATTCTCACACCTCTCCAGTCTGACACAATACAGTAAAGATACAATTGTTGTTTTGGAGAATTTGTCTGCTCTTAACCCTGTAAAACTGAAAAGATGATTATTTTATTTTTATTTTTATTGTTTTTAAATGTCATTTTCAAATAGCATAATACTTATAATTATTTAAAAGTCTATGAAATTCTCCATCAGACAGTTGGTATATAAGTATATTGTTGCTCTTAGATTTCAAAATTTCGACATGACCATTCATACATAGTATTACATACACTGGAATTTATTTAAATTGTTTAGTCGAGTGTCATAATATACTACAATTTAAGTGAAATTGTGCAGATTCCCTAATAACTTGCTAGGCAGTCTTCGCTAGGTCAAAATGCTAATGTCAAACACCAGAGCTATGATGTATGTGAATAGCACACGTCTGACTGCCCTGGTATTCATACTTTCAAAGTACATCATGTTTCATGGTAAAAATGACTCATTGCATGAAGGCTTAGAAGGTGCCTTGTTGTTACAGGCTATGTGCTGTGTTTTTTTTTTCTGTAAAGTAAGGCTCTTAATCAAAAGTTTTAAGAATTACATTTACAAATCAAGTTTTTATAAGAACACCAAGATTCCCAAAACAAAATATTAAAAGAGGAACCAAGCACAAATAAAAGTATCCATGGTTCCCACGATATATTAAACAACATTTTTCATGTTCTGCAATTCATATATCCTAAGCTCAATATGGTTATAATATATTTAGATATTTCAAACTCTCACATTACTTTTAACTCGAATTATGACTGGCAATTTAAGTTATGTACCTTGATATATCATACATTTATATGAAGTACAATTAAAAAAATGACAGCAATGTTTATTTTAATGTTTTTTAAAATGTTTATTGGTATTTTTGTTTTTTGTTCGATTTTCATTGAAAAATTACTTTTAAGACCACAGACTATTTGTAGTGCATCACTCAGTATGTATCATAGCGGGTGTCGAGCAGGATCAAGGAGATATCCTTTATTCACCAAATTTGCACATAGGTATAAACAGATATCTCTCATGTTGGTTTCGTAAGACCATTACCATTACGAGTGTATATGAAAGCACACATTCCAATAGAAAAATCCATTTGTTCGATTTTAGTACTGCTTTGGGGGTTCTTGTGGGCGAGACAATAGCTATAAAAGTAAATTGTGCAATGAAGAACTTTCAGGGATATAAAAAACGCCATTAAAGCTACACTTCTGGCAATGAATTTAGTCCAATTTCAGCTATCATACCTAATTAGCAGAACCATCATGCCTATGGCAATGTTGTCTATGTGAACTAGTGTGTCGTGTGCACCATATGTACAATTTAATTTGAATTCTCTTCTTTCGCTGAAATTAAACTCTATTTCTATATGTTGATTTATTCGGAACAAAAAAAAAACACAAAAAAAACACACTCAATGTCAAGCTTAAATGCCAAAAACTTTGTATATTTTAATAATTATCATTTTAATTTTCCATTTTCCCTGTTTTTGGAGTCTTGAAGATTCTTTATTGTACTAATTACTTTTATTGCTGGGCTAAAATGAAGCAAATGGATTTAACTGTTGTAATGTGTGGTCTCTTAAAGTACTTCAGATTTTAATGGTCTTATAAAGCAAACAATTTGAGATATGTGTCCATTATAAACTTTTGTGAATAACGAATATTTCATTTCCCCCTTTTTGGAAGGATACTGAATGATGCATTGCAAAATATAGTTGGTCTGAAACACAATATGTTGGCATGTAGCACAAGAGATATTACATACTTCAGACTGGATTTTTTTGTTACTGCCAGTATCCACTATTGCGCCCAATAGGCCTATTTGGCGTGGATATTAGGTCTTTGGGCAAATTATAGGGTCTTTGGGCAAACTATAGGACCTCTGGGCATTACGACTCCTTTTGGCATGACTTTCCCAAAGTCACCGCATCCTTCATAATTTCTGCGTGGATATAGGTCCTTTGGGTGCATCAGTCAGTTGAATTCTACAGACAATCCTGATTTATAACTCCTTCAAAATAAACATCCTTTTTTATCAATAATTCAGTTGCTTATGGAAGGCTCATTGATATAGACTTCAAATTTGCTGTATTCCAAAGACAACCCCAATGATAAATGATGTATATCATGCGAGGAGCCAGACCTCTTTGGGCCCATGGGAGTCATAGAAAGATACGGCATGTTGTTTCCTTGTATTTGCAATGGCTAAAACTCGATGGTAACTGATAAATTGTTTCAACAGAGGATTTGCTGTTTGAAATCAGACTCTATTGCTTTTGTGACTCCTAGTACAAGCCTTTGCTTTCGCATTTGTGTGTTTGTCCAAGCTGCAGCAAAGACTTCAACATTGATTCTAATAAAATATTTTGTGAATTATTGAAAAAAACAAAAAGATTAAAATGGAAAAGGTAATTCACTATCTTCTTAAAATATAAACTTTGCTTACTGTAATTCTTATTCTTGTCACAGGTTCATTATTGTCCCAGTCTCACAAATTGTTGCTTTAGGACATTAAAAATTGAATTTCATTTTATAAAATAGAATTATGCTTCATGTGTTGATGTGCTGTGCCTACCAAAATCATAAATGATGCTTTGGCAAGCTCTCTTCAATAACAACGACTGCTCACAAAATCGTATTAGCACATCAAGGTTTTTAATTTCGCAATCTGTCCCTGCAAGTTAGAAATCTATGAAATGCCTGCCACAGTTGGAGAGTTTAATATACAGATATTGTAATCGAAAAAAAGCAGAACAAAAATGCAACTCTAAAATGTAATATGAATATTTTCGACTTTGGAAGGAAATTTGGCATTCAGACGTCAGGCAATATGACTCATGGTGAGGCAGATGACAATTGATTTATAAAAAACAGGTAATGAAGTAAAAGTTTTGTTTGACTGACACCAAGGATGAATGTAGGACACTCAAGAGAGAAGAATAAAATGTAGGGGCAAAGAGGAAGACTAAAATGCAAATAGAAATACCGTATTTCCTCGATTACAAGCCCGGGCATTTATTGTTTTATAGGGCCTAATTACCCCGGCGTTTATACGAGACAGGCGTCTATTTGAGACCGGCGCTTATTGTTTTAAACAACGTAGCAGTCAATAAATATCTGGGTATGCAAGGGTAGTTAGTGCCACGCACGCAAGCAAAGCTTGCATGGAAACACCTGGGCAGCATGCAAGGCAGTCTATTAGGGGTGTATTGAGTTGCTGACCCGGCGTGTAATTGAGCCAGGCGTTTATTATTTTACCATGGTCCTCTGACCGGCTTCTAAATGAGACAGGCTTCTATTTGAGACCAGGCTTCTATTCGAGGAAATACGGTATGATGTTTTTAAATAGTGAATCAAGTTTTTAGGAGTGCAGTAAGTATTTATGTTGATTTGAAGGGTTTTAATTTTATCCTTCTTTCAAATTGACTGATTTTACCAGCCTCTGAGCCTATATATTGCGAATGAAGTAAACAACACGGTCTCTTCGACAGTGGCTTAATATATTGAGGAGATCTTGTATCTTGTTTTATAAAATGCTGATATCATAGAACAAGTGATTTGAAAATATGAGCTAAAAATAGAAGATATGAATCTGAATTAATAATACGGAACAATCTGTGGTCAGTTGGCAACCATGAGATATCTTGGCGAAGGTAGAATTTATTCAGCAAGTTCCATAGCTCTTATACTGTTGATAATTCATTTAATTATGGTTTTACTACTCTCTAGGACCAGACTGATAATATGTGTAAACAGCTGCTCTCATCTGGTTTCCATGGTAATAGTAACGTTGAAGTATATCATACTTCTTTGTCAGCAAGTCTCCTCCCATGAAATTGTCCAGATACATTTGTAAGAGCTGGATATTATCACATTGCTTCTTTGAAAAGTGATCACCGCCTTTTGGTTAACCCTGGATTCCAATCTTTCCACGAAAAAATACAGGTCAAATTCAAATAAATATCTTGGCTTTATCTGAAGGATGTTCCTACTGCAACAATTTGTCCCAAAATAAGGACTAAGTATCTGTTTTTGTACGTTTTACCATTAATATTTTGTGATATCTTAGTACATTTTCCATGTTTATTCAGATCAGTTATAGTATTCTTAAATTATTAAATTTTATACAATTTCCATCTTAAACAACATAAATCTACTAAGAAGTGTTTTATACTAAAAGAAAAACCTGAATGACTGAGAAAATTTAAATTGACGTTGATTATCAGAATACAAATTATGCAGTAAAGGTAGAGCGGACCAATACTATAAATGCAGTACATCAATCTCCAGTTTGTACAATTTTAAGACACAAAGTCAATGCAACCAACCAATACATCACTATGGCTTAGACATTGTTCCATGTACTAATTACCAGACATGTTTGGGTTAAACAAGAGACCATATTTAAGCCTGGTGTCTGTCCATGAGTGTGAATATCAAGACTTTATGAAGGGACCAGGAAACTATTCTGCACGATCTATGTGAAACGCCACATATGACTGGCCTGTCATTCATACTTTCAAAGTAGATCATATTTTATTGTAAGCGAGTCATTTTGCATGAAGGCTAAGAAAGGAGCATGTTCTTGCTTGATGTGCCGCTTCTCAAAAGCTGTTTATTAAAATTTCTGAAGAATAATTAGCTTGAAACTTTCATCTTGTTCCTGCATAAAAAAGGAAAATGATGCATTATATTTTTTTGCAGGCTTTTAGAATATGTCTTCTTTGGGGCATCCGACTTTTTCTGTTTTTTTTTTATACCTTCAGCCGTGTTTCTTTACAAATAGATCGTTCTTCTTATGTTTATAAAGAATGATTATAACGGTCAATAGAAAATGCCTTTTTTGATATATGATGTATTGCTTATACATTTATGCCTGGTAGCATACCTAATGCATTCTCATGGGACATCTACTAAGCTGCAGGATGTCTGTTTCATATTGCCCCAGGGTGGCATAGCGGCAAACATCCCCTAAGCATTACTGCTTTTGCTCTTCACTTGGTGGACTAGTGAGAGAGGGAAGTAATGTTCTGTGTGATTCTGTAATTACATTGTCATTAGATCTTTACTGCGATTCTGGTATTTTGAACAAGCCCAAAAGCATCAGTTAATAATACCGTTTCAATTAGCTATAGTCCCAGCATGACATACAATATTTATACTGACACCGGGACCTTTGTACATGAAGGAAATTCATTCAATTATGTTGATTCACGAATTTGTCTGACTTTAGGAGAAGTATGACATGGCTTTCTCTTGTTTAACCATTCTTCATAAAAATTGTACACACTAAAGTCACATTGCAAGTTGATTAATTGAGCTCGCTTGATTCCTTGCTGCATTATTGTCTAGGTTTCAAAATCTTTGGCAAATAACAAGATTGCAGCAGGAACTACGTCTGAGCAACAAGGCTTCAAGGGAAATCCTTTGTATTTGCAGTGGCTGTAAGTGAGCCAGTCATTAGTGTCCCAGGCAACCACAGACATGCTAAATTGGATTATGACAGTGTAATTTACTGGACAAATGATGGAAAGGTGAATTGTAGTTGATAGCAGTTATTGGGAAAATCGCTTTCAGCACTCAGGAAAAGGTTCATCTTATAATACATTTGGCCATGATAGTATCTACCCCTTTGCCTGTCAAATTACTTTTAAGACTATTTTGCGGTGTATCACTCAGTATGTATCATAGCGGGTGTTGAGCAGGGTCAAGGAGATATCCTTTATTCACCAAATTTGCACATAGGTATAAACAGATATCTCTCATGTTGGTTTCGTAAGACCATTACCATTACGAGTGTATATGAAAGCACCCATTCCAATAGAAAATCCATTTGTTCGATTTTAGTACTGTTTTGGGAGCCCTTGTGGGCGAGACAATAGCAATAAAAGTAAATTGTGCAATGAAGAACTTTCAGGGACATAAAAAACGCCATTAAAGCTACACTTCTGGCAATGAATTTAGTCCAATTTCAGCTATCATACCTAATTAGCAGAACTATTATGCCTATGGCAATGTTTTCTATGTGAACTGGTATGTCATGTGCACCATACTTACAATTTAAATGGATTTCTCGTCTTTCGCTGAAATTAGACTCTATTTCGATATATTGATTTATTCGGAACAAAAAAAAAACACTCAATGTTAAGCTTAAATGCCAAAACTTTGTATATTTTAATAATTATCATTTTAATTTTCGATTTTCCCTGTTTAAAAAAATTTAGTGTAACTTTTATGGTATTTTGAAGTGTTGGAGGTTCTTTAGTGCCGGGTTAAAATTAAGCAAATGGATTTAACTATTGTAATTTGTGGTTTCTTTTAGTACTTCAGATGTTAATTGTCTTATAAAGCAAACACTTTGAGATATTTGTACATTATAAACTTTTGTGAATAACAAATATTTCATTTCCCCCTTTTTGGAAGGATACTGAAAGATGCAATGCAAAATATGGTTGGTCTGAAACACATTATGTTAGCATGTAGCATAAGAGATATTACATACTTCAGACTGGATTTTTTTGTTACTGCCAGTATCCACTATTGTGCCCAATAGGCCTATTAGGCATGGATATTTGGTCTCTGGGCAAAATATAGGGTATTTTGGCAAATTATAGGGTCTTTGGGCAAACTATAGGATCTTTGGTTACGACTCCTTTTGGCATGATTTTCCCAAAGTCTTCACATCCTTCAAAATATCTGCGCGGCCTTTGGGCAAGATATAGGTTATTTGGGCCCATCAGTCAGTTAAATTCTCCTGACAATCCTGATTTATGACTCCTTCAAAATGAACATCCTTTTTTATCAATAATTCTGTTGCTCATGGAAGGCTCATAGATATAGACTTCAAATTTGTAGTATTCCAAAGACAACCCCAATGATAAATGACGTATATTATGCGAGGAGCCATGGGAGTCATAGAAAGATATGGCATGTTGTTTCCTTGTATTTGCAATGACTAAAACTCAATGGTAACTGATAAATTGTTTCAAGAGAGGATTTGCTGTATAAAATCAGTCTCTATTGCTTTTGTGACTCCCAGTACTAACCTTTGCATTCACATTTGTGTGTTTGTCCAAGCTGCAGCAAAGACTTAAACATTGTTTCTAATAAAATAGTTTGTGAATTATTGAAAAAAAAACATAAAAATGGAAAAGGTAATTCTCTATCTTCTTACCATATACACTTTGCTGACTGTAATTCCTATTCTTGTCACAGGTTCATTATTATCCCAGTCTCACAAATTGTTGCTTTAGGACATCAAAAATTAAATTTCATTTTATAAAATAGAATTATGCTTCATATGTTGATGTGCTGCACGGACCAAAATCATAATGGATGCTTTGACAAAGTCGCTTCAATTGCAACGACAGCTCACAAAATCTTGTCAGCTTATCAAGGTTTTTCATTTTCCAGTCTGCCACTGCAGGTTAGAAATTTATGAAATACCTGCCACAGTTGGAGAGTTCAATATACAAATATTGTAATCGAAACACCAGAACAAAAATGCAACTCTAAAATGTAATATGAATATTTGACGGCTTTGGAAGGAAATTTGAAATTCACATGTCTGGCAATATGACTCATCGTGAGGCGGGAGACACTTGGTTTAAAGAAGACTGGAAGGTAAAAGAAATAAAACTCATGTTTGACTGACACCAAGGATGACTGAAGGACACTAAAGAGAGAGGAAAATGCAGGAGCAAAGAGAAAGACTAAAATTCAAATAGAACTGTTAGGGATATGATACTTTTAATAGTGATTCAAATTTATATTACTATAATAAGTAATAAGTAATCATGTTGATTTGAAGGGTTTCAATCTTTCATAACTGACTGATGTTACCAACCTCTGTGCCAATATATTACGAATAGGGCCTATCTCAAAAATAATGAAGCCACAGGACAGGATTTCATTGGGGGTCAAAAAATGTAGGAAAGGATGTATGCAACAACTTCATATTACACTATTGCTTTGAATACATTGTTGTGCTAAAGTCCAGAAAATTTCATGACAATATTACTGACGGTTGTCGAGATAACCTTAAAAGTACCTTGAAAAACGTGAATTTTTCACTATTTTAGCATGACATCACATTTTGCTTGACTTGATTTTTTCAGGTGTATGATATTTGACATATCTCATTGTCATTTTCTTAATTTTTCTTTTATCTTTATGACAAAAGGCTTTATAAATTCATTGGAACAAGTATATTTATATGCTGGTTTTGACATCATTGAATTCTTCGTGTTCAAAGGTTGATTTCGAAAAATTGATTCAAATTTGAAGCTTCCTGATCTGGGATGTTGTACTTTCCCTTTCACACATGCCTTTTATGACTATGAAAAATTTATTTCATGGAAAAATTCCAATGAATATGAGGCAAGGTGCATGTGTCGCACGCGTAAGGCAAGGAGTACTTTCATGCGACAAAAAGCTATGAAAGCTCTAATTTTAACCAGGATTGGCTTGAAGCATAGTAAATCTGTGAAGAATAAATAAAATATAAACTAATTCATGTTGGCAACTGATACCTGGTGGTAAAATAAAAAAATTACTTTGTCGCATGCGTAAAGCTCACAAAAATATTGATCATATTCCAATTTTTTTCCTTTAATGGTGGAGCCATGATACTAATATTACCTGTCGTGACAATTACCACACTGTTTTAGTAGTTTGAACATTTTTCATGACCTAGCCAATAATATATTTGCATGTATGATTTTTTTTGTAAGTGTGGGGTCAAATTGGCTATGAAGGCAATATCCAATCAAAAAACATCTTTTTAATTCGAAATGGTCATACTATTCCATCAGTTATGACTTATTATATCACATAAAATCGACTGTAAGCAAAACCAGAACATTTTCTGCAAATTGATGTGACATCATTACCTAAAATCAGGATTTTTTCTGAATAAAGGGCCAAAAATCGTGCTTCTTTCATCTTTAGCTGAGTTAATACTCACTCCAGTGGCAGTTATTTGGTATGAATTTGAAGCCAACATCCAGACCCATACCATAGGATAGTTGAAATCGTTTTAAAGGAACACATATGTTTCTGAGGCAAATTTTATTATGTTTTTGAAAAAATATTGCAGAAAAATTATCAAAAATAGTGTTTTCTCACAATATATTAGGTGTATTGGAATGAAAACTGACCTGAAGACTCTACACTATTTTTTAATTTTACCTTTCAGGAGGAGGTCCTGTATCCTGATTTATAAACTTTTGATATTATCATAAATAATGATTCGAAGATATGAGCTAAAAATAAATGATCTGAATCTGCTTCAATAATATGGAAAAATCTGTGGTTTTTTGGAAATCATGAGATATAGATCTTTGAGATGGTAAAATGAATTGAATTATGCACTTTTTAGTTGCCTAGCGCTTATCCTGTTGGTATTTCATTTATTGCTTGTTTTACTACTCTTAAAGACCAGACTGGTAGCATGTGTAAATAGCTGCTCTTATCTGGCTTTCATGGTAATGGTGGTGTTTAAGTACATCATACTCCTTTGTCAGCAAGTCTCCTCCCTTTAAATTGTACAGATACATTTGTAAGAGCTGTATATTATCAAATTCCTTCTTGGAAAAGTGATCATCGGCTTTTTGATTAGCCTTGAATTCCCAATCTTTCTGTGAAACAAAACAAGTCAAATTTAGATAAATACCTTGGCTGGATCAGAAGGATGTTCCTCCAGTGGTAATTATTTTCAGGTTCCCAAATAATGACTGAAATATATGTTTTGGATTGTCCAACCATTAATATTTTGTGATATATTAGCACATTTTTGGTAGTTTCATATAATTTATAGTATTCTAATATTGTACAATTTTATAGATAGGGTGGTCCGAAAAACATTTTTTGTCAATATCAATTCGCATACCCTCCTATTCTGTGAGAAATGGTGGAAAAACAATGCAGCTTAAATTTTATGAAAATCCAACAATAGGAAGGGGTCCCCCAAAGGCCTTTAAGTTGCAATGTTTTTTTAATTTTCGACCATTTTCGCCAATCCGCGGTTCTCTATAACTTCATCAGTATTAGTCATACAACATTCTAATTGCCATGGTTGAAGGACGATATCTTGATTCCCATTAGCCCTTCAGCCTGCACTCTTTAGAATTAAAATGACGCAGATTGTCTAATCCTGTTAAAAAATGGCTTGGAATTTTTTTTCAATGATAATTACAGTGATTCGCATTCTCATAGTTCCAGAATGACCAAATACAAAAAACGTTTTAATTTTTTCCATGGGAGTGCCTGGCATGTGAGAGATGAAGTTTTAATGTTAACGTCAGTTGAAAACTCGTAAAATGTAAGATGGGGCCTGTTGCATTTCATATAATATCTTCATCAGAATTTATTGCAGGGCAACATGAGTGGTACGAAATTAAAGGAAATAGTCTTAGCATTCTCCTAGTACCAATGATGTAGTCCTATATTTAATTCTTGTGAAGTTAAAATATGAAATATAACAGCCCCTCCATGAATTATTTCAATAATTCCGGCGAAATTTTGCTTTAAAACTTCCAAGCTTATAATCTGGATTTTCCATGACCAAGAATTAAAAAAATATTTTGTTTGCTTATTCTGGAACTTGAAGAATGTGAATCACAGTAATTATCAGTGAAAAAGAAATCAAAAGCCTTTTTTTGATAGGATTAGACAGCGACATTTTCATTAAGAAAAGTGCAGGCCGAAGAGTCATTGGGAGTCAAGATATCGTCCTAGACCATTGATGTTGGTATTCAAAATATAGGTCTTTTTGAGAGCCTTCCAACCATAGCAATTAGAATGCTGTATGACTAATACTGACAAAGTTATAGAGAACCGCGGATTGGCGAAAATGGTCAAAAATTAAAAAAACATTGCAACTTTAAGGCCTTTGGGGGACCCCTTCCTCTTGTTGGATTTTCATAAAATTTCACATGCATCAGTTTTATACCTAACCTCATCAAATAATAATAGTGAGAGTGCAAAACAAGACTTTAGGAATGGACCAGGAAACTATTCTGTGTGATCTATGTGAAACGCCACGTCTAGCTGGTCTTTCATTCATACTTTCAAAGTAGATCGTATTTTATTGTAAGCGAGTCATCTTACATGAAGGCTAAGAAAGGAGCATGTTCTTGCTTGATGTGTCACTTCTGAAAAGCTGTGTACATATCAAAATAAAAATAATAAGCTCGAAACTTTCGTCTTGTTCCTTCATAACGAAGGGGAATGTTGCACTATCTCTTTTTGAAGGCTTTAAGAATATAACCTCGGGGCATGAGACTTTTTCTGTTTTTTTATACCTTCAGCCGTGTTTCTTTAGAAATATGTATTTCTTCTTATGTTTATACATTATCATGGGACCCCTACTAAGCTGCAGGATGTCTGTTTCTGTTCAATATTGCCCCAGAGTGGCATAGCGACAAACATCGCCTACGCATTACTGCTTTTTGTCTTTCACTTGGTGGACTTTGCGAGAGAGGGAAGTTATGTTCTGAGTGATTCTGCACTTACCATCCTGTTACATCTTTACTGTGAGTATGGTATTTAAACACATATGATACAAGCCCAAAGTACCAATTACAATGTAAAATGTTCTTTCAATCAGCTTAAGTCCCACCATGATATACAATATATACACTGAAACCGAGACCTTAGTACATGATGATGGAAATTCATTCAATTATGTTGATTCACATATTTGTCCAACTTTAGGAGAAGTATGACATGGTATTTTCTTGTTTAACCATTTATCATAAAAATTTGACACCCTGAAGTCACATTGCAAGTTGATTATTTGAGCTCACTTGATTCCTTGCTGCATTATTGTCTAGGTTTCAAAATCTTCGGCAAATAACAAGATTGCAGCAGGAACTACGTCTGAGCAACAAGGCTTCAAGGGAAATCCATTGTATTTGCTGTGGCTGTAAGTGAGCCAGTCATTAGTGTCCCAGGCAACCACAGACATGCTAAATTGGATTATGACAGTGTAATTTACTGGACGAATGATGGAAAGGTGTATTGTAGTTGATAGCAGTCATTGGGAAAATCGCTTTCAGTACTAAGGAAAAGGTTCATCTTACAATACATTTGGCCATGATAGTATCTACCCCTTTGCC
This sequence comes from Platynereis dumerilii, assembly GCA_026936325.1. NCBI lineage: Eukaryota > Metazoa > Annelida > Polychaeta > Phyllodocida > Nereididae > Platynereis > Platynereis dumerilii. The sequence continues at coordinate 294,730 of JAPTHN010000239.1, read as the reverse complement.
TGTCAAATTACTTTTAAGACCGCAGACTATTTTGCAGTGCATCACTCAGTACAGTACAACCCAAAATAAAGTCAGAAAATGTTCTGTCCGAAGTCCTCTGTTTACCTATTTTGCCCTCTTTTGTCCTCTCCACCCCAAATCTCCTTACAACTCCCTTTGACTCCTTACAACAACCTTAGCCCACATTAAGAACTCTATTTAGACAGCTACTAATGTAACTGCAACTAGCAGAGGTGCAAAATATCAAGTAAATCAAACACAATGGGGGTGATTGAGTTTAAATTGGTGTTGTTTAAATATGATTTTAATTTAATTTTAAAAGGTAGTTTCAAGTTTTGGAAGGCTATGGCCCATTACTCACCACTCACAACAACATGTTGACACTTCGAAGGCAAGCAGTAGACTGAGGTTGCAGTGGCTGACCAGCAGGGGGCAAAACTGGCCAACAGAGGGCAGTGTTGGTCAGCCAACTGCACTGCCGCCTACAACATACCACCAAATGTTATTTCTTTTTTGGCAACAAACTACCTTAGGCGGCAAATCACAAATTGAAACATGAAATCATAAATCGAAACAGGAAATTCAAAATATACATAAATGTAAGTAAATGTCCCAGAATGTCCAAATATAAATGAAATCAAATGAAAATCAAACGTCCCAGTTACAAATCGAAAGTCCTAGTTTATATACAAGTTGTTAAAGTTAAATCCACCTCAGAATGTCACAAAAGTTCACGCGTCCAGATGTTGATTTGGAACGATTTATTACGAGGAACTGTGTAGCTCCATTGTGACATATGACAGGACATTCATATTCTTGACGAGCGATAGAGCCATACAGCTCAGAAAAGGGGGGTGTAAATAATAGAAGGGAACTTTAGAGACATAGGGTCAGGTATGGCCAAAGATACTAGTCCTGAGTTAAAACATCAGGATGATCATGAAACATCGAAACATACCACGGGAGTGAAATACGTGGAGGAGCTTTACGGCTCCCAGATGGCACTTAAACTGGAGCTGAGCGATTTTACGGCTCCCAGATACATTTGAATAGGCAATTCAAAAGTGAAGACAGGGCAATTTAAATTTAGGAAAAATGTCAGGCACCAACCACACCAAATAAATTTTTTTTTTTTCGGAAACCTGACTTAATTAATTTTTCTGGAAACCTTCCTAATGAATAAGGACACAAGTGGCAAAAACAAAACAAGCGCGAGCTGTCTAGCTCATGGATGGATAGGTGATTGGGGCTTTACGTCCTCTATTTATGCACTTGGTAGGCCAATTAGGACGGGAGGACTCTGGCTCATGGAAGAGTCCTCATGCACTGGAGTGCTTGAAGAGCTTAAAGAGTGGAATCCATTATGAGGGATAGGGGGGCACACACTGGTGGTCACATTCAAGGAATACTGCCATACAGCAGGGGGTGGGGTGGGTAAAGGGCACGGGATTTCAGTGGCATGAGTGAGGTCGCTTCCATCTAGGGCACTCAGTAGTGCTTTCTGAGGCTGACCACGATCCTCGAGCAGCAGAATCACAGCCGATTGCTCCAGTCACTGGGAGGGCCGATTGCATTTCCAGTGACTTGGCATTTGCAAAAGCCTTGACCATCAGGCCTTTACTTCTGACGAACTCGAACACTTGGGTAGGTGATGGAGTGGTTCGTCATCAACCACTTTCTTGCTGCTCGACATCATCTGGAACAGCACAAAGCCACTCTGAATGATGGAAGACCTATCAAGATCAACACTCAACACAGTCGTAATTCAATTCAAAATGGTTGGGGGTGTGAAGCTCAACTTATCTTGAATGTGAATTTCTCCTTGCGTAACATCATGGTCTTCACTTCAGTCGTTCAGTTTCACCCTCATCTGATCCGATGGAACAACTGGACATGTCAGCACTGATGTCGGGAAGATCACGAATAACACTGGACTTGGGTGAAGAGCTGACATACATCAGCAAATTGGGAACTCCAGGTTGAACATCCAGGGGGGGGATTATGCAGCGGAGCCCTACAGCTCGGTTAGTCATCTTTGGGCAACAACATGGAGGAAAAGTGAGATGAGCAGGGCTCATAATTGGGCATTTGACAAAAATAACATAGTAAAACCCTGGAGATGACCGATAAAAAACACTTGAGGATTCATTAAAGTTCACATTAAAGTTGTCAAAAACAACTTCAAATTATTGGCAAAGCTTTTGGGGCAAAATAATGGATGGTAACAAGATGGCAAAGTGAGCTATACGGCTCAACAGGATGGTACAATCAATGGATGGAGACAATGGTAGACACTCAAGCAGGGGCACCACAGCCAATGGCTTCGGTCCCTGGAAGGGCTGATGGAATTAGTTGGTATTTGCAAAAGGCCCTTGCTTCAGATGACATTGAACAAATTGGACTGCAACTGAGTAGTTTGTTATCAACCACAATTAATCCTGCTGGGTGACATCACTTGAACTAGACTTTGGCGGGTCTTCGGTTGGTGTCCATTCTTAGTGGTTTCAAGTTCACTCGAACAGGTCAAATTGGATCCATACGCTGGCGGAAGGAACACAGCCATCAGAGAACACTATGGTCCCTGTAGTACACTCTTCTTGGCCGTCCCCCATTACTCATGTCACTTGCCTTAGCAACTGTGGACATCGTTTTGACAGCCAGGTGACCATTTGTGATACTGTTCCCTTATGTTGCTCTTATGATTGTGTGAATTGCCGCTCTAGTGAATGTGGGAACAAGCAGTACAGGCCAAGGTCCCCAGTCAAGTGTTATGAATGCCAGGGTGCTGGGCACATTGCTGCTCAGTGTGCCAGTCGTCTAGAGGCCCTAAAGCAACCACTTGATGATCGAAAGCCCAAGTCCATTCATGATGACCACATGCATGCTCCAGAGTCTGACGCTACAGTTCAAGAAAACTGCTTCCCCCTGGCCAACGATTCACCCAAAATAGGGAACCCTGTCTTTTAAATAGATGAACCTTGACAACTTGATGACGATGAAACCTCCCATTTTGTTCATTCTCCCTCCCTTGTTCCCTTTAATCTATGGTAGGTGTAGGCCTGCCTTATTTTTATTAATTCCTAAAGTTCCCCTTTGCAAGATGGAAGTGCAACTCTGTGTTCCTGAGATGACAGCTCTCAAATCTATGATGCTATGTATTTTGACTTGCCCTTCAACTTAAAGCATCTTTTTCACAATGTATGTCCACGGGCCAATCTATCATCCATCCCGGAGTCATCCTGTTGAGGTGTTGCTACCATCCACTATTTTGTGTTGTTACCATCCACAACCCCCCTCGCATGTTTATCCTGGAGTTCCCCATTTGCTATTAATGTATGTTAGCTCTTCACCCAACTCCAGCCTTATCCGTGGTCCTTCTGCCATCAAGTGGGAGTGCTGGCGAATCCAGTCCCATGTTATCAAGTGTGGATGAAAGTACCAAGGAGTAAGACTTCAAGATGGAGCTTTTCGTCGGAAGCCGCCAAGCTTCAAGATTATGGTTGATGGCAAACCCCTCAGTTGCCAAAGTGTTCCAGGTCACCTGAAGTTATGGCTCTGGCTTTTGCATTTATAAAAGTGCTCCATCCATCCCTGTAGAGCCGTGGAGCTCCCTTTGTCATCATCCTGTTGTTCACACCTGTGAAGACCATCTTTATGAGATGCCATCCCGTGGTTGTTGCAGTAGACAGAGCTGTAGAGCTCCTGTGCATCAAAATATATTTTCTGTGGTCTTTCCGAGTGCTACAGTTGAGCCATAGCGCTCACCTCGCCGTCTACCCCAAATGCTTGCCACACCTGTGAGGCTATAAAGACCACATTTAAGAGCTGCCCCTGCATGTTATCATCTTGTTTTTCAATTCAAGTCATCTCTGTGGTCCTTCCGTCATCAACCAGAGAAGTTTCCGTCATGACACCACCGTTGCTTTGCACTCTTTTGAGCTTGCTGGTCCCCCCAATTGCTTGTGTGCCTTGCCTAATGAGGGTTGAAACGTCTGTGAAAGCCTGGTGTCCAACCGAATGTGCTTCATCTGTGATAATGTGTATCACTATTACTTCCTGAGTGTAAAAACCCAATGTGTGTCATCAAAACAGATGCATCACGGCCTTAACCGACTCGATGACGATGAAGCTGCTGACCATATCCTCCCCCTTGTTCCGTGGCAGGTGTAGGCCTGCATTATTTTTCAATATTCCTAAAGTTTCAGCATTGTAGACAGAGCTGTAGAGCCCCTGCATATCAAAATATATTTTTTGTGGTCTTTCCAACTGACCAATCTATCATCCATCCCGTAGTCATCCTGTTGAGCTGTAGAGCTCCTGTATATTTTCTGCGGTCTTTCCCACTGGTCATCTGGCCAGTCCATTGTCCATCCGGTTGTGCCATGAGTGATACAGTTTAGCCATAGAGTTCACCTCGCCATCATCTACCCCAAATGCTTGCCACGCCTGTGAGGCTATAAAGACCACATTTAAGAGCTGCCCCTATATGTTATCTTGTTTTCCCAATTCAAGTCATCTCTGTGGTCCTTCCGTCATCAACCAGAGAAGTTTCCGTCATGATACCACCGTTGCTTTGCACTCTTTTGAGCTTGCTAGGCCTGTGTGAAACATCCAAATTCCTAAAGTGCCTCATTTGTTGCTGAATGTGCATCAGCCCTTTCCCTTGTTCAGTGATTCAATTCCACCTCCCGTCACCCAACATCAGACCAATTGCTGAAAACCAAGTATGGCCTTCGAAACTGATCCTGGAATTGCGACCCTTTATTTCTGAGGTGATATCTTTGAGGTCTGAGCAATGCTTGCATTGTGACTTGTCCTTCCAGCATCTCTGCAATGGTAAATTTAGCACAGGCAAATCTGTTATGCCATTATCTATCCTGGAGCTACATTCGCCATGTTATTACCATCGAGCTCTATTTTGCCCCTGATGTTGCAATTAATGAGATGCCCGCTGTATGTTCCTTATCTCAATTGAAGAGCCCGGTGGATGTTCCAATTGATCAGATCTGAAGAGCTCCCGTGCATCAAAATATCACCTCCCAAGCCTTGAGTCCTTGAGTTCCAAATTTGCTGATATATGTCAGCTTTTCTCCGAACTCAAGTGTTCTCTGATGGCTGTGTTCCTTCCGCCAGCGTATTTCTTGAACTGTAGCGTCAGACTCTGGAGCATGCATGTGGTCATCATGAATGGACTTGGGCTTTCGATCATCAAGTGGTTGCTTTAGGGCCTCTAGACGACTGGCACACTGAGCAGCAATGTGCCCAGCACCCTGGCATTCATAACACTTGACTGGGGACCTTGGCCTGTACTGCTTGTTCCCACATTCACTAGAGCGGCAATTCACACAATCATAAGAGCAACATAAGGGAACAGTATCACAAATGGTCACCTGGCTGTCAAAACGATGTCCACAGTTGCTAAGGCAAGTGACATGAGTAATGGGGGACGGCCAAGAAGAGTGTACTACAGGGACCATCGTAGGTTGCTCACATTGCCTGTCAACTTCACCCATCAAGTCTGTGCTGAGGACATTATTAGCAATATCGTTGCAAGGCACATGAGCAATTTTTAAGGGACTGGAAGCATTCATCACAGGGGCAATCGCGGGTTGCTGGGAGTGCTTAACAACGGATAGGATATCAGGGGCAGCAATGGTATGGGGCTGGCAGCGCTCATAAGAATGGGAAGGAAACAAGGTAGTAGGCCTATCATCATTCAGTTCACCAACATACCTGTCTTTTCTTCGGCAGTCATTTCGTACCAGAATAGCTGTCCTGGCCTCATCAACCAGAGCCCTTATGGCTTGATCAAAGGCATCAAGGCACCCCTGGTCCTCATCAGCAATGGCATCAAATCGGTACTGCTCTCCAAGGCAGCTTTGCTCCTCATTCTCACAAGGCTCCTCTTCTTGTGCAAGTCCCTGCTTCTCCTGCCCCAGATGGGCCTTCTCAGCCACACGGGTGGGTCTCTTACTTGCAAAGCCAGCTTGACGAATAAGGGAGCCCAGGAAGTGGTTGACATGTTTTCGATTGGCTTCAGAAGACGGTTTTCTGAGGGACTCTTGTTGATGCACAAATCTTTCATGGCGCATTTTGGATCCCAACCAATTGATCTTCATCAATAACTCCTTCACTGAAGAAGGAACCGAGGATGGGCTCCCACCAAGAATTTGTACGGATGAGGCAGGGAAATTTGGGATAATTATGGAGGGCATCCATGAATGGTCTGTGAGCCTTGGAGACGAAACAGCCAGAATTGGCGTCACACCAAACCTGGGCATCAAGCTGTTGTGGGACTGGGGCTGACATACATCAGCTGAGGTTTGGTGATGGGCGGAGAAAAGGGACGGGGGCTGCCAAAGGGCTTGCGGGCGCTTCATGGGTGATGGAAAATTAGCACCATGACATCTGGAGGGCTGGCCTACACCAGATACACTGAGCAAGAGGGGAGCAGTGGGAGAATGCAGACATACATCAGCAGCCATGCGGGAATTGCAGACTTGCGTTCTGGTCACATAAAGAACATGATGGCTTGGACTTGGGTTGGCTGTATACAGAATAGGGTGATATTCTTACTGCATAGGCCTACTTGAATTAATTCCCACAAAGTCATAGTCCTTATATCCTTAAGATTTTAGGCAGAGACAGGGCCAGTAACACTCTGTGCCGCCATGCCTAGTTCATGGGTGAATAGCCATCATTGGTGGTGGATAGTATTGCCCAAATATAATGGGGGGAGGGTATACAGGGCCGATATATATGTAGAAATCAGGCTTACACCTGAGAGGGATATTTGCAAATGTCAATTAAACCAGGCATTCACCTGACACCAGAAAACGAATGGTACTAACCATAGCAGTCTATAGTTGTCAGAATACCTGAGCACAGAATGCACTGGAATTCGTAATATCATGTGCCAACAATATTTAAGGTCAGTTCAGTTAAATATCAATACAATTCTGAGGGCCAAAATAATTGATGGGGCTATTCATTAATCTCACTTTATTCAGGCGTACACCTGACAGCAGAAAACAAATGGACATTTATAAGAGTCTTGCTGTAAAAATGTCTAAGTGCAAAATGCACTGAAATGCATAATAATTGTCCAATTAATTTGAAATCACGTCTGTTGAATACAGTGTATCCAATAGTCGCTTTCATGTGCACTGAAAGCTGGCATTAGCAGCTATTGTTGTCCAAGCCTTGTGTTTTGCATCTAGGACTGGGGATTAGCAGTACTTAAAACTTAAGGTTCCACAAATAGCACATGTTGCACAGGTGACAAAATTAGAACATTAATTAGACAGGACAAACAGTACTTAAAAAGTCGTGTTTTAAAGTTTGCTTGAGCTCTTGGTTGGTTTCTTCTTACTTGCTTAGTAGTTGCATTTCGTTTCACAAGCTGCCAGCCCTTCAGCTGGAATGCCATGCCGTAACAGGACTGAGCAGCAAAGTTAAATTGGACATCATCTGACCAAAATAACCAAAGTCGCATATTAAACTTCACAGTCAAGGATGGCTATAAAGCCTATAAGAAGGACAGGGTGTGGGCACTATCCCATTCTCACACCAATTTGGAAGGCTGTGGCCTACTACTCACCACTCACAACAACATGTTGACACTTCGAAGGCAAGCAGTAGACTGAGGTTGCAGTGGCTGACCAGCAGGGGGCAAAACTGGCCAACAGAGGGCAGTGTTGGTCAGCCAACTGCACTGCCGCCTACAACAAAGTAGGCAAAAGTAGGAAGTAATTTGGGAGAAGCCAAAAGGCGTGAAAGGGTAAAGTTGTGGCTGCTTCTTCCTTCCTGCCGGGGTAATCATACACTATTTCGGGTTGTACTGTATGTATCATAGTGGGTGTTGAGCAGGGTCAAGGAGATATCCTTTATTCACCAAATTTGCACATAGGTATAAACAGATATCTCTCATGTTGGTTTCGTAAGACCATTACCATTACGAGTGTATATGATAGCACCCATTCCAATAGAAAAATCCATTTGTTCGATTTTAGTACTGCTTTGGGAGCCCTTGTGGGCGAGACAATAGCAATAAAAGTAAATTGTGCAATGAAGAACTTTCAGGGATATAAAAAACGCCATTAAAGCTACACTTCTGGCAATGAATTTAGTCCAATTTCAGCTATCATACCCAATTTGCAGAACTATTATGCCTATGGCAATGTTTTCTATGTGAACTGGTATGTCATGTGCACCATATGTACAATTGAAATAGATTTCTCGTCTTTCGCTGAAATTAAACTCTATTTCGACATATTGATTTATTCAGAACAAAAAAAAAACAAAAAAAAAACACTCAATGTTAAGCTTAAATGCCAAAAATTTTGTATATTTTAATAATTATCATTTTAATTTTCGATTTTCCCTGTTTAAAAAAATTTAGTGTAACTTTTATGGTATTTTGAAGTGTTGGAGGTTCTTTATTGCCGGGTTAAAATGAAGCAAATGGATTTAACAATTGTAATTTGTGGTTTCTCGAAGTACTTCAGATGTTAATGGTCTTATAAAGCAAACTCTTTGAGATATGTGTACATTATAAACTTTTGTGAATAACAAATATTTCATTTCCCCTTTTTGGAAGGATACTGAAAGATGCAATGCAAAATATGGTTGGTCTGAAACACATTATGTTAGCATGTAGCATAAGAGATATTACATACTTCAGACTGGATTTTTTTTGTTACTGCCAGTATCCACTATTGTGCCCAATAGGCCTATTTGGCATGGATATTTGGTCTTTGGGCAAAATATAGGGTCTTTTGGCAAATTATGGGGTCTTTGGGCAAACTATAGGACCTTTGGGCATTACAACTCCTTTTGGCATGATTTTCCCAAAGTCTTCACGTCCTTCAAAATATCTGCGCGGCCTTTGGGCAAGATATAGGTCCTTTTGGCCCATCAGTCAGTTAAGTTCTACTGACAATCCTGATTTATGACTCCTTCAAAATAAACATCCTTTTTTATCAATAATTCTGTTGCTCATGGAAGGCTCATAGATATAGACTTCAAATTTGTAGTATTCCAAAGACAACCCCAATGATAAATGATGTATATTATGCGAGGAGCCATGGGAGTCATAGAAAGATATGGCATGTTGTTTCCTTATGTTTGCAATGACTAAAACTCAACGATAACTGATCAATTGTTTCAACAGAGGATTTGCTGTAAAAAATCAGTTTCTATTGCTTTTGTGACTCCCAGTACAAACCTTTGCATTCACATTTGTGTGCTTGTCCAAGCTGCAGCAAAGACTTCAACATTGTTTCTAATAAAATATTTTGTGAATTATTGAAAAAAAAACATAAAAATGGAAAAGGTAATTCTCTATCTTCTTACCATATACACTTTGCTGACTGTAATTCTTATTCTTGTCACAGGTTCATTATTATCCCAGTCTCACAAATTGTTGCTTTAGGACATCAAAAATTAAATTTCATTTTATAAAATAGAATTATGCTTCATATGTTGATGTGCTGCATGGACCAAAATCATAAATGATGCTTTGACAAAGTCGCTTCAATTGCAACGACAGCTCACAAAATCTTGTCAGCTTATCAAGGTTTTTCATTTTCCAGTCTGTCACTGCAGGTTAGAAATTTATGAAATACCTGCCACAGTTGGAGAGTTCAATATACAGATATTGTAATCGAAACACCAGAACAAAAAAGCAACTCTAAAATGTAATATGAATATTTGACGGCTTTGGAAGGAAATTTGAAATTCACATGTCTGGCAATATGACTCATCGTGAGGCGGGAGACACTTGGTTTAAAGAAGACTGGAAGGTAAAAGAAATAAAACTCATGTTTGACTGACACCAAGGATGACTGAAGGACACTAAAGAGAGAGGAAAATGCAGGAGCAAAGAGAAAGTCTTAAATTCAAATAGAAATGTTAGGGATATGATGTTTTTAATAGTGATTCAAATTTATATTACTATAATAAGTAATAAGTATTCATATACATATTGAAGGGTTTCAATTTATCTTTCTTTCAAAATTGACTGATGTTACCAGCCTCTGTGCCAATATATTACGAATAAATTAAACAACAGTGTCTCTTCAACAGTTGAATAATATTGCCTTTCAGGAGGTCTTGTATCCTGATTAATAAAATTTTGATATTATCATAAATAATGATTTGAAAATATGAGATAAGAATAAGAGATCTGAATCTGCTTTAATAATACGGAAAAAATCTGTGGTTGTTGAAAATCATATATATCTTCGAGATGGTAGAATGTATTGAATTATGCACTTTTCAGTGGCCTAGCGCTGATCCTGTCGATATTTCATTTATTGCTGGTTTTACTACTCTAAAAGACCAGCCTGATAATATGTGTGAACTCCTGCTCTCATCTGGTTCGAATTGTAACAGTGATGTTGAAGTACATCATACTTCTTTGTCAGCAAGTCTCCTCCCACCAAATGTCCAGATACATTTGTAAGAGCTGGATATTATCACATTAATTCTTGGAAAAGTGATCATCGGCTTTTCGCTAACCCTGAATTTCCAATCTCTCCATGGAACAAAACAAGGCAAATTTAAATGGCTTGATCAGAAGCATGTTCCTCCTGCGGTAATTATTCTCAACTTCCCTAATAATGACTGAAATATCTGTTTTGGTCTGTCTTACCATTTTATTATTATTATTATTATTCATACTGAGGGTACACATACAATAGTGATGCAATTTTAGATATAATTAAATATATTTTAAAATTTAATTTGAAAAAATAGGAAATTCAGTCCAAACATATAGAGTCCACAATTTCAAGAATTTCACTTCTGATTAGTAGGCATTCAGCCTGACTATCTAGTACAAGAGTCATTCCATTCAGAGCTTTACTTAAGGCAATCAACTGTCCATTTTATCACATATATGTGAAGATGGTATAGGATGCGAGTTTCGTATACGTGTTGAGATCGACATTTAACATTTCACAGCACTTCTCAGTGTTTTGTCTAAGTAGTGATTGGTCATTTTCCAGGAAGTACCTCACTGCAAAACTGAAAGCATTTGAATCCTTTTGGATGACAAACATACAAAATTTGGCGAATCGAGAATACTCGAAAATATTCAGTGATATATTAGCAAATTTTTCTAATAGTTTCGAATGATTTATAGCATTCTAAAATACTCTTTTATACAATTTCCGTTCAAAATAATGTACATCTGTCCACCAGTGCTTTATACCAAAGAAAATCCTGACTGACTGAGAAAATTAAGTTCACTTTGCTTATCAGAAATCAAATTACACAGTGAAAATAGAGCAGACAATGATATAAATACAGTTTATCAATCTCCAACTTGTACATGTTTATGCCTGGTGTCTGTCTGTGCAAATCAAGAAGTTAAGAAAGGACCAAGAAACTATTCTGCATGATCGATGTGAAAAGCACATGTCTTACAGACCTGTCATTCATAATTTCAAAGATGATCATATTTTATTGTAAAAAGCCGTTTATTAAAAGTTTTGAAGATTAATTAGCTTGAAACTTTGGGCTTTGGTCTTATTCCTGCATAAACAAGAAAAGTACCCTTAAAAAGGGGTACTGTATCGATCTTACCATGAACCTGAGGGTATGTGGCATGTAATAAAAGGTTTTAATATCTTAAAGTAGGCATTTCTATGAAATAAATACCTTAGAAAAATTCCAAAGCCCTTGTTTCATGAAAATGTTACATAGCCTATTTAATAGTGTGTGAATTCAGGCCTGAAAAATACATTCCACAAAAAAAAAAAACATGAGTCTGCCACTGGTTTGCTGCACTGAAAAAACACTTTGTGTAAAATAGCAGACAAAATCTATGTGTAAAATGGGCTTTGTGTATTCCAGTCAAAATAATGTGTGAAACAGACAAACAGTGCTGTAAAATAGCATAAAGTACACTGTTGATCCAGCAACATCTAATTTGTCTGATATCTCACACAAAATTTCACACAAAATATTGGGTACTTTTGCTTGGAACGAGACTAATCTTCTTTGTAAATGTTTTGTTTTGTTGGCCAACATGGCAACAATTAAACTGGATCAAAACTGACCTCGTTTAGATTTTAAAGTCATCAAGCTTCACTTAAGAAGTGTACTGACTCAGACTGTCTAGATATTTGTTAGCAAAAGACAAGCATGTTGCAACCATGGTTAAAAGTACATTTGTCACTGGGAAGTTGACATTGTGGGGTTTGCTGGAGCTGACTGAAATATGTAAAGGTAAGTTAAATATTTGCTTTAATTATTTTTGATTGCATGCATGAACCAAATGTGATATATAACAGATTTTAAGTGGAAAATTGACTATTATTACAATGCTCAGATACCAAGTTAAGGTGACAGATAATTCCAAGTTAATAGCATGACATGAGTCAAATATAGGCCAGTACAAAGGGCTAATTCATGTCTCAAAAATATGGCATTGAAAATTCATGTATGAAATTATGTGGGATAAAGTTCATTTGTTTATTTCTTAGAAAATTTAATTAATTATTAAATTGTGTTAATTATTAGCTTGAAGACTGCGTCTATATACTTATTTGTCAATATTGCTAATTTATATTTTGCTTTGAAAACAATGGAATTACTGGGGCATATCCGTGGCTATAGGAGTATAGGTGTAGAGTGGTTAGGACAGTTGTAGAACATTGGAATATATTGGAATAGTTTTTCTTAAATAGGCAGTCAGTTTGGATTAGGTTTAGTGTACAGATACTGGACATTGGTCGTGCTTGGGATAGTTGATGTTTGAGACAATTGAGGGTAGGTTTAGGGTTAGTGCATAGATGTTGGACCTTGGTCATGCTTGGGATAGTTGCTGTTTGGGATACTTAAGCCTTAAGGACAGGTAAAGGGTTAGTGCATAGATGTTGGACATTGGTGCTTGGGATAGTTGATAGGTTTAGGGTTAGTGCATATTGTATGGATGTTGGACTTTGGTCATGTTTGGTGGACATTGATCATGTTTGGTTGACATTGATGATGGGCACAGGGCTAGTGCATAGATATTGGGCTAAAGCCATCTCTATGTGTAGTATGTTTGGAATAGTTGGAAATGGTACATTCAGGTGTAGGAGCCAGGGGCTGGGGGGGCTGCAGCCCCCCAAAAATAAAATTTTGAAATATAAATTTTTCCGGTGGTTTCGGGCTGAATATTTTGTGAACTTAAGATTTTGGGGCAATTTCGACGATATTTTTTGGGCAGACCCCCAAAATGTATTGACCTCCGGTGCCTATGGACCGTACATTGGTTACGATTGGGATGGTAGTAGTGTGTGTGGTACATAGGACATGGTTCATTACATGTACATGTATGATGTAAGTGAGGGCTTGTAATTCCCAGAGATACAGTACTCTGAAATTGAAGGAGATGGGAAATGGGCAGGGTTATAAAAGCATTACAATTATCGTGTGTGCTCATTAAAGAGTCTAGAGTGCATTTTTTAAAATAATGTGTGTGTTTGTAGTAGAATGTTGTGAGCACCAGTCCTTGCTGCTGATCACTTGACACATCAGTCATACATTACTAAAGCCTTGATTTTGCTCTTTGCTTATGAATTTCTACTCATGCAAAGACAGTAGTAGGACAACTTCAGTTTTGTTTCTGTGTGTATTCAATACTTGTAATTGTTTATTTCAGAGTGACAACGATTTCTCAACTAGTTGGCCGGACATTTCGATAATTTTGCTGGGAAATTGGAGAGAATGGCACCAGCACTGCTGTCAAAGCTACACCAGCACTGCTGTCAAAGCTACACCAAAACCTCAACAATAGAATGAAAGAGATGATCTTAAAATTGCAAATGATGGAATTGATTTATAAGCAGGTAAGAAAGGAGCAGATCGCAAAGAATTAGGAAGGTGGCTATAACTATTTATTCTTTTACAGAATAGAGTTACAACACAACATTTATAATGCGTGGCCACCTTGGGCAGCACCTTTATCCTATTTATATTACAACTATGCCAATTACAGATGTTTTATACAATATTAATTTTACTAATTGGATAACTCAACATGGGGTCATTCCATGCAAAATCAACCAATGGTTCCAGCATGACCACCTCCGATTTCTTTCAAACTTCCCACGTTTCAAATACATTAATAGGAAAGAGCAAATCCAAAATTACAGGGCGATAGCTCAATTATTTTCAGAGTTATGATAAAAAGAAGTTTGAAAAATTGGAAAAAATATTGAAAAACGTCCATTTGTAAAATTGTCATTACACTTCAAATTTGGACCTGAACTTATTGATTTTTTATACAATGCCAGTAACACTCTAAACTAATTAATAAAGCAGTAAAGTGGTTTTCCACAAGATAGCCTGTCGAACAGAAATTTTCAAAGTTGATTGATTTATCACACTAAAATCCAATATTCATGATTTTTTTGCCTGTCTTAAACAGATCAGAAAACCGTCATATTTCGCATGGTAGTTCTTTGCCATATAGTGCATGAGTAAAATAAGTATCATTGTCCAAAAACCACTGGTTATTAATACATTGTACTCTGAATTTTAGAATTTCACAAAATAACCTATTTTCAAGCCACAAAATGGCCATGTGGCGTAGGTGATATGGAAAAAACAAATACCCAGCATGAAAGAACTTGGGAAGAGCTTTAAAATGATGTATAGAAGTGTGTGTGTATTTGAATTCTTCATACTGAATATCCACACTCAAGTTGAGTCATTTTCGATTTGACCAAAAATTTTAAAAATAGACGGATGAGTATTTTATCACACATTACATATTGTATTTTGTTATATTAATCATTCTCAATGAGTTTTCCTTGTTCTGGATGACAATTTTTGGAAATAAACAAATTAAATTGTCAACAAATCAATATTCTCAAAAGGTTTCATTGGGTCTAAATTAAAAAAGATAAATTCATTGTTTAGCAGAGGTCATATTGATGAAAGGCGTCAGACAACCGTATTCATCTCATGTAAATAAGACTTTATTCATTGGCTACTGCAATTATATATTTAGCAGCAAGAATTACCACACGAGACTTTACAACAGGGAAAGTTACATTTAATATGATTAATTTTTTTTTTAAATCATATTTCAAATGGATTACACTTCATCACAGAAGTTTTTCAAGTGGCTAAAAAAAGTTTGCTGGAAGTGCTACCACACCTAAACAACCTGATAGAAAACCCGAGAGCTGGCATTTTGCTGATAAGATGATGATTTGTATCTTGGTAATATTATAGACATCTCATGGCATCGCGTGGATATTTTCTGATGTCAAAAGGTCCAGACATCAATGCTGGGTGTCTTTTGACACAGTTGACCGTATAATTGTTGAAATCAGTGACTTATCAATACATTGTAGCTGCCGGCTAAAAATACAATTTTAGCAAATGAAAAACAGTTTCATCAGAACTCAGAACTCAGAACTCAGAACTCAGAACTCAGTAATATGTTTGGTAGCTACCCCACTGCAGCCCTAGTTCATCTATATTAACTTGATAGCGTTTAAAAGTGGGCATCTATTATAAATTTAATTTTTATCATTGTATGATGATTGAAGTACTGAGAAAAAGTTGCGAACATTTTTTGCTTCATCCCAGCTGATAAGTTGTTAAAAAGTTCAGATAGTGTTATTTTACACAACAAATTCTTACCATTTATTTTATTACATGACTGGTAATGATATTTGTCCTATTACATGACTACTACAATCCAATTACACAATTTTTTCTCCATTTGCAAAAAAATAAACAAATTCTCAAGGTTGAAAAAAACTCAACTTGACGGTTGATCTTCAGAATGAAGGACTCAAATACACACATATTTCTATGCATCATTTTAAAGGTCATTCCAAGTTCTTTTATGCCATGTAGTTGTCTTTTCTTTATCACCTACGCCACATGGCCGTTTTTTAGCTTGAAAATGGGTTGTTTTGTAAAATTCATAAATTAAACACACTGTATATCAATAACTACAGGTTTTGAAACATTAATACTTATTATACTTATGCTCTATTTAGCAAAGTAATATCATACAAAGTATGAACGTTTTGGGATGTATTTAAGGTTATCAAAATACATCATGAATATTGAATTTTTGGTGTGATAAATCAGTCAACTTTGAAATTTTCTGTGGGACAGGCAATTTTGTGGGAAGCCGTTTCTCAGCTTCTGTTCATTACTTTTGGGTGTCTTATACATTGCAAAAAAATATTAAAACGTTTAGGACCATATTGAAAGTTTGATAGCTATTTTAAAAATGGACAATTTTTGATATTTTTTTCATTTTTTCACAATTCATTTGATCATAACTCCAAAAATATTTGAGCTATCGTCCTGCAATTTTGGATTTGCTCTTTCCTGATAATGTTCTTGAAACGTGGAAAGTTTGAATGGAATCAGAGATGGTCATGCTGGGGATTTTCAGAAATTTGGTTGATTTGGTGTGGAATGACCCACGGTGTATTTTGTAAATTAAATATATTTTATGAGTGAACAATTGATAAAGACATACAGGACTGGAGTATGTATATGGCACTTGTTAGACAAAAATTGAAAATAATATTGTGTATATTTTCAAATATGGTCAATAAATACTAATACATTTCGAATTACGCTATATATCTGTTGATTTTCTCAATACACACAAATCTAGTTTACCATATTGGTATAGTTGCTGAATCTTATTTGGTAAATCATCTTCTTTCCTCATTAAATGGTCAGCATTCTTTTTTCTTGCAGACGTTGTGGCAAAAATGGCAACTTACAGAGACCATGGAATATTTTGTGGATTTCAAACTAGTAAGTTTGTATTTTGTTATTATATTTCTTGGTGTATAATTATAATAAGACCCAATGGTTACAATGTTTTGTGGTGATTAAGATGTGCCCAACAACAACTTGCAACAATCTTCTGATGTTACAAATGTTAATTTTGACTGATGTTGTGTAGCGACAAGTTTAGCCACAAGTTATATTGGTAACATTGTAGTGGTTACTCAGGAAAAACAGTTTAATTAATAAAATACAAAATCACATGAGTGGGTACACAGGACTCAAGATCTCTTCATGAGTGGGGCTGCATGTCAAAACAACATCGTACAAACATTCGGTCTTATTCTTGCCCAATTATACAATTCACAAGAGAGCTAAATTTCACTCAGATGATCTATATTAGTCAGTTGAATTTGCCTAGACATGATTTCCCAAAGGTTAACAATGCAGTAACACCACCAACATATCTCTTCATGCAAAAAGAACCATTGGGTATACAAAAATATATACTGCATGGTTTGTATACACTACTTCTTCATGTGGTATTGCAAAACAAACTGGGTTGTAATCTATTTGCATGCGAAAGTTTATATTATACTCTACTTGCATGAAAATGACTGACAAATAACAAAGTAAGGATCAATACATACAAACATGAATGGTGTAATTCACTTTTTCTTTTCTTTATCTATTACTATTCAGGTGGGGCCAAGCATGGACGAGTGTGCGGGGTTGAGAAAGATTCCTTTAGCAAAGGAGGTGTCACATGGTAGCAACAATTTCCTGCTCTTCGCAGCTGCAGCATTGTTGAAGCGCAGCAGTATAATACATGACCTACTTGAATTGGAAAACATTATTTATGACTTGCCCATTAAAATTAAGGACATTTTTATTCAGGGATCATAATTATAAACTTTATTTGATTTGTACATTCATATTGTGAAAGAACTATGCAAATATCTTTATGATTCATACAAAAAATACATATTGACTCTTTTCTAAGCATATGATTAATATTACCTCAAGTATTGTACACTGTCTCATTATTTGCTATTTTTTAATTAAACATTCATATAATCAATGGAAATCTTGTTTTGGTTATCATTGCATTTTGGAGAATGAAATATACCTTGTTCATCTATATCTAAAGGGTTAAGGATTCATTGACTGCGTATAGATTTACTAATTGTTAATTCAGACAATGCTCTGCGCTGAAAAGGACAAAATTCTGAACAAAGGCTATGTTGCTATACAAAAGTGCATGTGCCGTAATAGACAAAATTCTGAACAAAGGCCATGTTATTTTAAACAATGGCATGTGTTGAAATAGACAAAATTCTGAACAAAGGCTATGTTATTATACACAAGGGCATGTGCTGGAACAGACAAAATTCTGAACAAAGGCTATGTTATTTCAGACAAGGGCATGTGCTGAAATAGACAAAATTCTGAACAAAGGCTATGTTATTTTAAACAAGGGCATGTTCTAAAATAGACAAAATTCTGAACAAAGGCTATGTTATTATGCAAAAGGGCATGTGCTGGAACAGACAAAATTCTGAACAAAGGCTATGTTATTTTAAACAAGGGCATGTGCTGAAATAGACAAAATTCTGAACAAAGGCTATGTCATTATGCACAAGGGCATGTGCTGGAACAGACAAAATTCTGAACAAATACATTGTTACCCCAGACAATGATCTGTGCTGAAATAGACAAAAATCTAAACAAAGTCTATGCTAAATCAAGCAATGGTCTGTGTCAAACCAGACAAAATTCTAAACAAACTCTATGTTGCAACAGACAAATATCTATCATAAAATTAACACATATTTTAACAGTTTTGATGTGTAAAGCAGACAAAATATTGTGTTGGTTTACACACATTTTTTTAGACCAAATGATTGTCTAAAAAATCACACATTTCATTTTTTCAGGAACAGACAAGACTTTGGACGGACACCAGCTAACATGCGATTTTGTGTAAATCCAGACAAAATTTGTCTATATTTAGACAAAGTGTTTTTTCAGTGTGTGGCCACTGGAAATTTGCATCATTGCAGCATAATGCGCCGAAACGCTTTTTACGAAGTAAATGTTGCAAATAGAGCAAAATTAATAAGTACTTTGGATTCGGAGGAGTTTACTTGATATATGCAGGTTTTTAAATTTTGAAAATCGGACGTTTATTAAGGATTTTAAACCAAGTATACACAATCTTTGTTGACGAATCGATGTACTGTTAAGAATACTTACATGTAAGTTTTTTTATAGGTTAAGACATCGATACAAAAAGTTTTAATATCTAAAAGGAGGCATTTCTATGAATAGTTGCCTATAGAAAAAAAATGCCAAGCCCCCTCCCTTTGTTTCATAAAAGTCTGACACAACTAAGGATGTATGAAATAAAAGTAAACTTCAGTTATTTCAGCAACCTAAAAAAAGTTAAGTTCAGTCATATAAAAATATTAGCAAATATACCCCCTACAAAAATAATCCTGGATATGCCACTGGCTTGTTGTTCACACTGGGTTTTAGAAACTTGGCATTGTAACAGCGTAGTGCGCCGAAACGGCTTTTGCGAACTTAATATTGCAAATAAAGCAAAATAAATAAGTGCATTGAATTCGGAGGACTTTACTTGATATATTCAGGTTTTGAAATTTTGAAAATCTGATGTTTATTAAGGTTTTTAGAGCCAGTTTTTCATTGAAAATGATATACACGATATTTGATGACGTTTCACACGCAAAAAGTTTCATGAACGAAATTCCTTATCTTGTAGAATCGATGTATTGTTAAGAATACTTATATATAAGATTTTTTATAGGTTAAGACTTCGATACAAAAATAGCATGCAATGCATGCATAGGGTCCTTGGTTTATTCCATAATTTGTACCACATTAATTTTCTATTGAGTTATGTATAAAAAAGAAAGGGAAGATTAAATTACATGTTAAAACTGCATTTTCTTCTGTTATTTATATGAAAACATTTTATTGTTTATTTATTGAACAAGAATCCCCACTAAACTTCAAACACTTTGACATAAAATTCCTATGAAAACATTTATCAAAACTAAATAAGCCACAATTAGATATTATAAGAAAGTTACTTGGTTTTGTCTTTATTTATGAAATGAACCTGCGTGGAACTGTGGTAATGTGGTATGCTGTCACTATGCACAAGATGGCAGCACAGTCAAATATTCAGAACCAGTTTTTGTGCGAAAAGTTGACAGCTATCAGAAGAAATATGTTGAATGAAAGTCAATTAAAGCTCTGTAGCCAGGGAAGCAGAAGTACCACTTTAATCACAAGGGCACATCAGTTCAGGTTTTCATTTTGTTTGTGAAATGTTTTTGTGTATACTCCAACTTTGCCTGTTGACAGGAAATGGATCTGACGACAATGGTCATTGAGTGAATTCCAGGGACCCCAAAAGGCCAATGTTGCATTATCTCTTTTTGTCAGGCTGTAAGAACATATCTTTGGGACATAGCACTTTTCTGTTTTTTTTATACCTTCAGTTGCATTTCTTTAGATATGCAGTTCTTCTTATGTTTATACAGAATGATCAGAACGGTCCATAGATAATACTTTTTTTGATATATGATGTATTGGTTATACATTTACCGCTGGTACCATACCTAATACATTATCATGGGATATCTAGTAGATCTACTGAAGTTTTTCAGGATAAGGGAACTAAGGAGGTTACTAAGACACAGTGATGGAAATGGAAAATTTTCGTCGGGGGAGCTCTCGGCTTGTGCGGCAGCGGCTCGCCATTCAAAATTTTTAAAAGAGAAAGAATTCTTCCACCAGAGCATAATCCTGGCTAAAAATACCATGAGGACTGAAAAAGTAACATGATAATTGTAATTTTACCACTGCTCATTGGGGGAGCTGTAGCAGGGTACAGCTCCCCCTGTTTTTTGGTCAAGGGAGCTCAGCTCCCCCGAGCTCCCCCCCATTTCCATCACTGCTAAGACATGAAACACCCACTTATGAGCTACTTAGGTACTAACACTAGTAGCCATGGCCCCTTAAATGTGTCCTTACAGCACATTTGGCTACTTATGACAACTGTAAGGCACCTAAGAATCCACTAACAGCCAAACATAGGTACTTATGGGTACTTATGTTAGTTCCATGCACTTGGAGAGCATGAGGTCTACTGAGAATGTCCCCTTAGAAGGATTACTGAAGTGAGAATGCCTATGGTGAAGATCCTTTGTTCGACAAACTTTGCAGATTTCATTTCACATTGGTTCATCATGCCCATACTGAGGAAAACACACCAGTTAACTGACTTGCATTGTTTTACCAACACATACATAATCTTGATAAAACTGACAAATCAAGAAGCACAGCAGCAAACCCACGACTGCACAGTTCTGTTGCTGGAACAATGTGATGGAGCATGTGCCATCAATTTTTCTGTAAGAAAATACCTAGATATGCATGCCAAAGTATCAGATATGTACAATCAAACTGTTTATTGGAAGGATGTTGAATGAGGGGGCAGGGTCTAGACTAAAAACAGATTTTACTTGATTTTCAGTGCCTCTAAATCCATAATTTTGATTGAATTGAATAAAATTATCAATGAGATAGATAATCTTCCAAAACCAAAAAATATAAATTGTACTGTAAATTCTGCATGCATTCCAGAATTTACTCAAATTCTCACTATGGGAGACTGCCAGGGCAAGTTGTAACTTTCATTAACCATCGTTAATTTGAAACTAAATCACACAGATGATTCCCTAATTTGATACATGAAGCTAGTGTTGGAGGTTCGAGACCTGCCTCCATTGATGGTCATATTCTGATGGTGTGGGCCTTGGCTCAGTCTCAGCTGTACCAGACAAATATGTCATTTTTAATTGTGAAAATTCTGTACTCAAAATTTATAGATAAAACTTGACATGCAATTGGCCTGTGCTGAATTAGCAACATGAATGTATCCTGCCCCATGTTATTAATAATTTAACATGTTCAACTGATATGTTGTCAGAACTGTGAGTAACACTTAAGCTGTAATTTGAGTGACGTTGTCCCCAAACCAATTTTGTAGTGACTGGTGGCATGATATCATGATATGATACATTTAGACAACCAATAAATTGTGTCAATATAAGATACTATAACAAATGCTGCAAATATTATATGAATGATTAAAATATGAGAAAAAAAGTAAAATACAGGTAAGTTAAAAAAAAGGGATCAACCAACCTGACTTATCCAGTGATAAACCTTACAACAAGACAGGGTTCAGATGTGCAGCCTAGAACTCTTTGTGAAGGTCCACCATTATCTCCCAAATTGTTATTCCCCATCGTTTTAATTGCTTCACAAAGTAAGTTTTTTTAAAATAGAAAATCGCCCCAAGGCAAAAACGACACAACTTACCTAAGTCTCCCTTTTTTTAAAGTAAAAATTTGAATAATACACAACTGCACATATACCAGGCCCCACTAAGCAGTGGCGTCCCTATGGGGGGCACAGGGGGGCACTTGCCCCCCATATTGGACCTGTGCCCCACTCTGGCTAAAATATACAGTTAGTATAGAGGGTGCCCCCAAGAGAATTGCGTGCCCCCCCAGGTGCCCCCCCATTCGAGACACCTCAGTTACGCCACTGCGGCCCACTGACAAATGTTAGAAATATATCCATTCCACAATATCTATGTTAATGTACATGTTTGAAGAAGGAGGATGCATAGACCAAATCCATGGTGTTAACAGAAGGCCTTGGTTTAACAATGCATATCTTAAGGTCTTATAAGGATCAATTAATTTTGATTTTATACACAATTTAAAAGCTTTGCCGAAGCTTTAAATGCTCATATTTGCTGTAATGCATGTAAACCTTGTCATAGTGCATTGTGGGTTTGCTCAAGCAGAGTCTATGCTTGCACACAATCTGGTCTTTGTTTATTTCACACATTAGGATATTGATATTTAATCTCAATATTATGACAAACACAAAAACTTTGCAATGAAATTAAATAAACTGAGAAAAACAGTTCTGTAATTCCTCTAAGGAACCTCCACCAAACCTAAGGGGCCTTAGTTCTTAGTAGCCAGCTAAGTTCCCTTATCCTGAAAAACTTCACTAAGATGCAGACTGTCAGTTTCATATTGCCCCAGAGTGGCATAGCGGCAAACATCGCCTATGCATTACTGCTTTTTGTCTCCTCTTAGTGGACTTAGTGAGAAGGAGAAGTAATGTTCTAAGTGATTCTGCACTTACCATGCCGTTAGATCTTTACTGTGAGTATGGTATTTAAACACATATGATACAAGCCCAAAACACCAATTAAAATGTTGTTTCAATCAGCTTAAGTCCCACCATGATACACACTTACACTGGGACCTTTGTACATGATGACGGAAATTCACTCAATTATGTTGATTCACACATTTGTCAAACTTTAGGAGAAGTATGACATGGTTTTTTCATGTTTTTGCAAGTTGATTAATTGACCTCACTAGATCCATTGCAGCATCATCGTCTAGGTTTTAAAATCTGCTACGAATACCAAGAGTGCAACAAGGTTTCAAGGGAAATCTATTGCATTTGTAGTGGCTGTAATTGACCAGACATTAGTGTCCCAGACTGTTTCAAATATTGGCTTTCTTGGAAAAGTAATGGCATTTTGGTATCTTCTGGCCAGCCATGACGATGCTGAAAATATCTTTTTCATTGTAATTGTAATTTATTTAGTTCATGGCAATAACAAACAGTCGTACATAAAGCAAATATATATAAAGCAAAAGGACCTTGTAAAACTCTAAATTACTGCATCTGTACAGTTGTAAATATATTGTTTTGCCATAGGGCTTACACAAAAGAATAGAATTCTGTAGGCGTGCGCCCTAACAGGATGATATGATGGATGAATTTTTATATTTAACTAATGATTAATTCAATAAGGTAGTGCAATGTTGCTCACGAGTTCATACAAATGAAACAATCTGGAATGATACAAATGGAGGGATATAAGGACAGGAGGTAGTCTTTAATTTTATATTCGGTGCTGTTGTCTTTTATATGTCGAGGGAGGTTATTCAATACTTGAGAAATCTTTACATTTATTAATTGCTTATTACAGGTGTTTTCATTAGTACACGATTCGTAGGATCTAGACCCACCAAATACATGCCTTTTTTAATTAATCTGATTGGTTTAGAAACAACAAAACGTCACACATTTGATTTTTCAAACGTAGTAAGTGCTGTTTTAGCATTGATTCCTCACAGTCAAGTGTGAATGACAAGAATCGCATGGTAATGAAATCACCTGTAAGTTCAGAACTAGCATTGAAAATATGGAGGTTGTTGCTATTTCGAGTGAAGTGGGTATGTAGGTCTCTGTTGTGAAGGAGGAGTTGTTGGAAATATTGTGGAACTATATTTTTCTTTATTTTGAAGTAGAATTTTGCACAGGCAAGTTTGTATATGTCACTAATTTTAAGGAGGCCAAGTTCTTTGTAAAGTTTATTGGTATGGCTATTATACTTAACTCTACTACCGTAATATGGGGTGAATCGGGACACTGGGGTGAATCGGGACAGAATAGGAATATATTTTATTTCTTTGACTACAACTACTTATACTTTACCCAGGTCCGTAATTTTTGGCACAATTCTAGCATACATTGTAGAGCATATTTTGTCTGGGTTTTATAATTCTAACTGCAGGCAGTGAGGAGCTGCAGTACTTTAAACTTGGCCCTGCAGAAACTGCATTCTCTGTAGCTTGTCAAAACTTTGCTTGTAACACAAAAAGCATAAATATTAGAGGCACCGATCTAACAGGAAATTTTATTAAGCTAGTTTTGGCATATTAAGGCACCAGAGTAGTTGACTAGATGTGGGATTTTGTATGTTTGGTCATAGGTTCAGATCCAGGGCAATGACAAAGTTTCAGATTCAGAAAAAAATAACCCAACTAATTTTCATTTGAATGTACTAGCATGGCTTTTTGAAGAATATTATTGAAATTGTCATCATTGATATTGGAGTTAGTTCAGAATTACCAATGTATGGTGTAATTAACAGAAAAATACATATCTTAATACTTTTTTGTCATTTATCATATTTTTTACAAATCTGAAAATTTTACATGTAATTGTGTTAAGATTTTTCCAAAATTTTTTTTTGCATGTCAAATATATTTTCTAAAGTTAATTCACAAGTAGCAATCACCTAAATATGGCAGGAAGTATTATTTTATAGAAATAGAGGACTGTCCCGATTCACCCCAAAATAAGGGGTGAATTGGGACAGTAGTTTTTCATGAATAAATCATTGAAAATTAAAGATATCTTTTAATGCTCCTAGGGATAGTTGGACCTTGAGTTCGGACATAGTTAGGCACCATATTTTGGTTTATAAGTTGATTTGTGACCATGCTATGACAGAAAAACCCTCAATTCTGTCCCAATTCACCCCATATTACGGTAATACTTCTAATGGACCGTTTCTGTAATGGTTCTAATCTTTTAATTTCTCTATTGCTTATACTACCCCAAGATGTTACAGCATATGACAAATGTGGATATATTGGGGATAGTATTTTTAAGACGGGATAGAACTGCATTTACTTTTACTATTTGGTTAGCCTTTCTTGATATGTGGTTTTTCCATGAAAGTGTGTTGTCAATGTATGCGCCAAGGAATTTTATTTCTTTAACTTGCTGTATGGGAACATTATTTATTTTAATTCCTGTGTTATTTTGGTAAATTTTCTTTCTTGGCTTGTGAAATAAAATGTATTTGGTTTTTTGTAAATTTAGTGAGAGTTTATTTGCTATGAACCATTGAGAGATTATTTGAAGTTTTTCATTGGCAGAATCGATTAGAGCTTGAATGTTATTGTTGTAGAAGATAAGGTTAGTGTCATCAGCGAAAAGTATAATATTGCTATCTGAAGGTTGGGGAATATCATTAATGTAAATGATGTTTCATATGAAACATAAAAAGGGAAGTGATAGGAAGGCATATGATTGGTGATTGGTAGACAGTTGTAGCGATAGTAGAGATTTGGAAAATTGCTAAGACATGTGTCTGGACTTTGTATCGAGGAAAGTGTAATCCTGCATCAAGAATCAGATTCTACATTGAGAAATGACATTTTGTGTGGCATAAAAACATCTTCTACAAATAGCAGAAGTGCATGAAACAGTGTCTGGGCAATTAGCCTTCTGAGGAAATCTGTTGCATTTACAGCGGATGTTAGTGAACCAGACCTTTGTGTCCTAGACTATTGCAGATTTGATAATTTGGATTGTGTCAGAGTAATTTACTGGAAGAATGCTGCAATGTGATACTGCAGTTATCAGTAGTATTGCTATTGTGAAAATTGCTTTCAGTACGCAGGAACAGCAGAATCTTATTACTCATTAGAGAAGGTTAATATTAACACAGTATATACACCGTTGCTCAAAAATATGGAATACTTCAACGTTCTCCATTGAAAATGACAACTTTAGCAACTTCTGCTGGAGCACATGATGGTCTGATTCAATGGTAACTACTTCCAATGACCGCTAAAGGGAAGAACATGCTGTAGTTTAAAACACATGCTGCAGCGTCAACCCCAGGAAAGGTTACAGCAGCACGAAATATGAAAATTCAGGGGTTTTTTTACGGTGAGGTGCATTAGAAGATGACTTGAACTTCATAATGCGCCTTGCTTACATTCACACTTTGACATTTATATTTATTTGACCCTTTTTTTCCAAAAAAGTATTCCATATTTATAAGCAGGAGTGTATGTCAAATCGCATTGTTTGTGTTGGGTAAGTTGTACAATAATACTATTTTATCAAAAAACTTTTCTCAGTGATGCCAAATTTATCTCTTTCCCACATCTTCAACTAGGGACTTTGCTTGAAGTTCTGATCGTTCAGATATAGACGTAGTCTGGAAAGGTAATGACATCTTTAAATCTATTGTATTTTGAGTGAAGTAACTTTGCTCAGACTGCCAAACAAATATAACAAGTGTGTACAATCGAGATTGTACTGCCTGCCCTACACGGCAGATGAAACGGTATAAGTTTCATTGAAAATAGATTTTATTTGGAGTTGAGATAAGTCTTCCCAAAATGTTCTAGACCACCACAGCCATACAGAAAATTACTTTTTTATACAGACATGGGAACTGACAGGAAGGTATGTGATTGGTAGACAGCATTTGCAAGAGTAGAGATTTGCAAAATTGCTCAGACGCGTGTCTGGACTACGCATCGGCTGGTATAATGTTGCATCAAGCATTAGATTCAATGTGTAGAAATAACACAGTGTGTGGCAATAAAAATGTTACAGTCAGGGACTAGGATTGAATGGAAATGACAGGTTGGTATCATAAAACTGGTTTAATGTCTCAGTTTAATGTTACAGTCTCACACCTCTCCAGTCTGACACAATACATACAATTGTTGTTTTGGAGAAGTTGTCTCCTCTTAACCTTGTAAAACAGAAAAGATGATTAGTATCTTTTTATTTTCAAATTTTGACGTTAATAACCATTCATACATACACTGGATTTAATTTATACTTTTAGACAACAGTCATAATAATACACTATCAATTAAGTGCAATTGTGCAGATTTCCTTACAACATGCTAGGCATTCTTCGCTAGGTCATAATGCTAATGTCAAACACCAGAGCTACAGTACAACCATCATAAAATGGCTCGTCAGTTTGGATCGACACTTATCGATCTATAGTGATCCATGGCGATCTTGGTTGATATGGAGTGATCGATCTGGAGTGATCTGTTGTGATCTGTATCTATTAATCAAAATTAATATTAATAAATTTACTTTTCTGTATCAAATAACTTCTGGATATGTTTCCTTAATCAATATTTTCAATTGGTAGATGGATTTTATCTGTTCTTTGACTTATAATCCTAAATAATTGAGATGATTGATTTTCACTAAAAGTGGATTAGTATATCACTACAGATAGATTTATATCATCTCAGATCACTACAGATCACTCTTTATCCGGACCGCTCTGGATCACTATGGATCACTATGTTGAGCCACTTTAAGATGGTTGTACTGTATGATGTATGTGAATAGCACACGTCTGACTGCCCTGGTATTCATACTTTCAAAGTACATCATATTTCATGGTAGGCAAGACTCTTTGCGCTTAGAAAACACTTTGTTATTACATGTTGTGCAGCTTCTCAAAAGCAAGCCTCTTTATCAAAAAGTTCTGAAGAATTGCCTTTACATTTCAGGCTTTTCTAGGAACACAAAGAACAACAAAGTAAAAAAGAACCAGACACTGATGAAAGTATTATGCTTCATTCCATGTTTTAAACAAACTGCTTATTTATTTAATCTTTGTCAAGCTATTAAATGCATCGTCTGTGCATCTTCTTTTCCAAATTTATATCTTTCAGATCTTTTTGTAAAAGTGTCAAGTTGCAGAATTTACATGATTTCTGCAAAAAAAGAGGAAAAGGTCCAACGCTAACTGGTCTCTGGTTCGATTCTAGCTTTCATTGATCATCTCGACTTATTTTGGACCTTCAATCATCCTCAGCCTCATGTATGTTCAATATACAGATATCGTAATCGAAAAAGCAGAACAAAAATGCAACTCTAAAATGTAATATGAATATTTGATGTCTTTCAAAGGAAATTTGGCATTCAGACGTGTGGCAATATGACTTATGGTGAGGTAGATGACACTTATTTTATGAGAAAGGACTGATAGATTAAAGAAATATAAGTCCTGTTTGACTGACACCAAGGAGAACCGAATGACTAAAGAAAGAGGGAAAAATACTGGAGCAAAGCAGATGATTAAAATGCAAAGGGAAATGTTAGAGATATATGTTTTTAATGGTGATTCATTTTTCTATTACTACAACAAGTAATAAGTATTCGTGTTGATTTGAAGGGTTTCAATTTTATCTTTCTTTCAAATTGACTGATTTTACCAGCCTCTGTACCTGTACATTGCGAATGAAGTAAACAACACGGTCTCCTCGACAGTGGCTTGATATATTGAGGAGGTCTTGTATCCTGTTTTATAAACTGCTGATATCATAATAACTAGTGATTTGAAAATATGAGCTAAAAATAGAAGATATGAATCTGAATCAATAATACGGAACAATCTGTGGTCAGTTGGCAACCATGAGATATCTTGGCAAAGGTAGAATTTATTCAGCAAGTTCTATAGCTCTTGTACTGTCAATAACTCATTTAATTATGGCTTTAATACTCTCAAGGACCAGACTGATAATATGAGTAAACAGCTGCTCTCATATGGTTTCCATGGTAATAGGTAGGTAGGTAGGTAAAATTTTATTTAACGTCGTATTCAATCAATCACAAGATATACAAACATATACAAGGATAAAAGCAGAAGCTTCTGTACGACAAGTGTTAAAAAAGAAAAAATAATAATAATAAAGTATAATAAACTAATAAGCATTACATAGAGTAAGCATTCTCACTATTCTACAATCTAACTAAAACTATCTTGGCTAAAAACTTTTGGCCTGAGCCTATATACAAACATCAAGATTCTGTAAGGCACCATCATGCATATATAGCACCAGCAAATTGCACACATCGGTTTAAGTAGCACACATTCAGTATCTATATAACATACATAATATACACATGTTGCCTAACACTGTAACACATCATCACAAAAAATCAATTCCATAAACATTTCCACAATTAAGTAACCAGATTGTCAAAGCGTCTTTGAAGCATTGAATAGATGGCTTATCTTTTATTTCTTTAGGAATAGCTGACCATAATTTAGGTCCATAGTATCTGAGACACTTCTTTCCATATCCTACAGTTTTGAAAGTTGGAATGTTGAACAGGTCATTGTCTCTGATATCATAAACTGAGTGTCTGCGTTTGAAAAGTTCTTGAATGTATTTAGGAGTATTTTGAGTTTTAACCTTGTACATTAGGATAGCCGCTGTCTTTATGCATCCCCTTTGTATGTTTAATAATTTTTCCTCCTGACATATTCCATGGTAATCTGCTTCATTGTCATTCACAACAAACCTTAGTGCTCTTTTATTGGTTTTTTCTAGTTTATCCATGTTCATTTTACATGCGAACATCCATACAGTTGGACAGTAGTTAAAGTTGCTTTGTACATAGCTATTGTAAACTACTTTTCTACACTCTCTATCAAGGTAATGTCTCATTCTTTTCAGAGCATTTATTTGTTTACTCGTTCGATTACACACTTCATCAATATGGCCTTCAAATTTAAGCTTCTCATCAAATTCTATCCCAAGAATAGTAATAATAGGGGAGGCTTTTATTTCGCAACTTTGGAGTTCAAGCATTTCTCCGACAAATGATTGGCGACGATTAATGAACATTAATTGAAATTTATCAGCATTTGCTTTCATGCTGTTGTCCCTGAACCATTTCATAGCCAAAGTACAGTCAGCTTGGAGTTTAGTTTTTATTTCATTCACGTCCTTGCCAGTACAACTAAGGGTGTTGTCATCTGCATAGTTATATACTTTGGAGCTTATTTCATGGAAAAGGAAATCATTTATAAAAATGTTAAACAGTAGAGGCCCCAGAATAGACCCTTGGGGGACACCTTTGATGTTACTGGTCCATTCTGATGAAGTTTCGCCTATTTTGACTCTCTGTTTTCTGTCCACTAGGTAGGACTTCAAAAGCTTACAAACATTCACATTACAGCCATAAGCATGTAATTTTGCAATTAGTAGCCCATGTGGCATGCAGTCAAATGCTTTTGACAAATCAATGGCAACAACTCCTACAGTGTTCCCATTATCAAGCGCTTGGCGCCAGTCCTCCGTCAAGCGTGTGAGTATGTCATGACAGCCATGACCCTTTCTGAAACCCGATAAGTATTCATGGAAGAAAGTTTCCATGTGTTTATACAATTTATTAGCAAGCAATTTTTCTAGAATTTTTGAAGGTGCGATAAGTAAATTAACAGATTGATAATTATCTTTATTCAGTTTATCCTTTTTTTTGTAGAGCGGAGTAATGTTAGCCATTTTCATCCTATCTGGGAACTTACTCTGTTGTATGCATTTGTTTGCTAATTGGGTTATCGGTTTTACGAGTGATTTACTAGTCATCTTAATAAATTTGATGGGCATTTCATCATACCCAGATGCTTTCTTAGATGACAGTTTTGATATGACTTTGTTAACATCATGTTCCGTTATATCAGAAAATTCAAAATTAGAATTGATTTCAGTCATTCTGCTCTTTATTACATTTACACTTGGGTGGCTGACGTAGCCAGTTATTATTTCTTCTAGAGGTCTGTGGTTATTTTCCTGAGTACCAATCTCAGAACCTATCTCACTAAAAAACTTATTGAAGATATGACATACTTCGTCAATATCTGTTATGATTCTACCATTTTCTCGAAGGGGTATATCGTCAGATTTAGTTTTTGTTTTAGAGAAAATAGGTTTAATAGCCTTCCAAAAATCCTTATTTGTTGTACTGCCTTTGCATTTTTCTTCAAAATAGGCTTTTATTTCCTGACGTTTTATCAGCGTAACTGTGTTTCTATGCTTACGATATTGTGCCAAATAATGTGAAGTCCTCAGTTTGAAAATAATAGTAACGTTGAAGTATATCATACTTCTTTGTCAGCAAGTCTCCTCCCAAGAAATTTTCCAGATACATTTGTAAGGACTGGTTGTTCTCACATTGCTTCTTTGAAAAGTGATCACTGCCTTTTGGTTAACCCTGAATTTTGAATCTTTCCACGAAACAAACCAGTACAGTGTTTTAGATTATTTCATAGTCAAATTCAAATAAATATCTTGGATTATCAGAAGGATGTTCCTAATGCAATAATATTATTATTATTCAAAATTTACCAAATAATGACAATATCTGCTTTGGCTACTCTATCTATTAATATTTTATTATGATTTAGTAAATTTGTCCTGTAGCTTCTTATAGCTTATGCCTACTCTAAAATTGTACAATTTTATGCAAGTTCACTCTAAAATAAACCTACATCTGCTCGCCTGCACTTCCTTGAAGGAAAGCTGCTTGACTGTCTCAGAAAATTAGATCTACTTTGTTCATAAATCAAAAATCAAATTACACTTAAAGATAGAGCATACCAATACCATAAATGCAGTTCCCTTGTACAGTGAGGTCATGCACACACATGGATAAAACATCAATTGTTCATATGCAATGTCAAGTAAAAGAATCATAATCTATGTGAAACTCACACGTCTGACTGGCCTGTCATTCATACTTTCAAAGTACATTATATCTTTTTTGTAAACGAGACATTTGCATAAAGGCTAAGAAAGGCCCTTGGTCATATTCCTGCATAAAAAAGGACAATGACAATGTTGCATCATCTCTCTTTGTCTAGCTTTAAGAATATATCTTTGAGGCATCTCACTTTTTCAGTTTTTTTATCCCTTACGTTTAAACAGAATGATCAGAATGGTTGATATATATATAAGACTTCTGATATATGATGATTTGGTGGTACATTTATGGCTGGTAGCATACCTAATGCATTATCATGGGACATCCGCAAAGCTGAAGAATGTCTGTTCCTTGTTGCCTCAGAGAGACATGGCGACAAACATCGCCTACGCATCATATTAATGCATTTGGTCTTCACTTGGTGGACTTGGTGAGAGAGGGAAGTAATGTTCTGAGTTTTGCTGCACTTATCATGTCATTAGATCTTTACTGTGATACTGGTATTTAAACACACATGATTCAAGCCCAAAACGACCAATTATAATGTAGTTTCAATCAGCTATAGTCCCAGGATGATATGCAGTATTAATACTGACACAGGAGCCTTTGTACACGATGGAAATTCATTCAATTATACACTCATGATCAAAATGCTGGAATAATTTGTATTTTCAAGGTATCAGAATTTCAAAGTTTTGAAATTGGTGAATGAATGTGAGGAATTGCAAAGATTTTTTCCTCAGACATTAGATTTATGTATAAATGATATTATCAACCTTTTTTTTTTTAACTTTGAACTTCTGATACCTTTTTAAATCCTAATTATTCCAGCATTTTGATCATGAGTGTACTGATTCACCATTCTCCCTGTGGCAAAGTCATCTGAGCTCTGGCACAGCGTTCGCTTCGCTCAAGCGTTAGTGGGACCTTGACACTGTGAAGATGTTGATTCACATATTTGTTAAACTTTAGGAGAAGTATGACATGGTTTTTTCTTGTTTAACCATTCATCTTAAAAATTTGACATGCTAAAGTCACATTGCAAGTTGATTATTTGAGCTAACTTGATTACTTTCAGCATCATTGTCTATGTTTCAAAATCTTCTACAAATTACAAGAGTGCAGCAGGAAACAATGTCCGAGCAAGAAGGTTTACGGGAAATCTATTGTATTTGTGGTGGCTGTTAGTGAGCCACTCATTAGTGTCCCAGACAACCACAGACAACATAAATTGGATTGTGACAGTGTCATTTACTGGAAGAATGATAGAAAGGTGATTTGTAGTTGATTGCAGTTATTGGGAATATTGCTTTCAGTACTCAGGGAAAGGTTCATCTTATAATGCATTTGGGGCAACCATTAGATATCCTGGGCGACCTTGGAGTTTTCTGTAATAAGAATCTATATTTTATTTCACAGTAAGGGCGACATTAATTTTACTTTGAGTATACCCCAAATATTTGATCTTTAGAAGTCTAAAAACAAACTGTCAAAAATTACCCACATCACAAATTATATATTTCACTGCCCAGAAAGAATTTGTTCATTTCATCAAATCTAGTCTAGAAACAAAAAAAAAAGCTCCAAGCAATAGAGTTACCAAGTGAGAGTAAGTCAAAAATACATTGAAAATATGCAAAAGATGCACTGGTCGTACCAGCACAGTGTTTGGGTTTTAAATGAAAAGGTTTGAGGATATCACATTTATCCTTTAAATCTTTTAAAATTTGGGATTTTGCAGAAATACTTGATAGTTTCAAATATTTGTTTTGTTTGAGAAGTAATGGCATTATGATATATATTGTCAATTGAGAAAAGTGACTCTGCTCAGGAAGCCAAATTTTTTTTGATAAGTGTGTAAAAATTGAGATTGTTATATCCGCCCTAAATGGTTTGGTATCAGGTCAACTGGTAACCATGCCAACTGGTAACCAAACCAACTGGTAACCAACCAACTGGTAACCAACCAACTGGTAACCAACCAACTAGTAACCAAAAACCCTACCAACTGGTAACCATCCCTTTTTTGTGGTTTACCAAGTCGTAACCATATATTTAAATCAATTTCATGACCCAACCAAGTCGTAACCACCAAATTCTTGCAAACTACCAAGTCGTAACCAAGGTCTCTGACCACCAAATATCAAATATCCAGCCTATTAATTTCTCTTATACATGAAAAGAATTTATGTAACACAGGAAATCCCTTTATATGCGTTAAAAAACATTATTAAAAAAAACAATACATACATAAGCACAAATATAAATTGTCAAAGCATAAATTTTCTATCAAGATCTAATGAATATTTTGTTTAATTATAAAATGGTTGAAATACAGGTGATTATAAGTTGGTTACTGGTTGGTTCACTCTGATCTTCCCTGGTTACCAGTTAGCAATTTTCACTGGTTACGAGTTGGTAAGCAATTATTATATTTTGGTTACCAGTTGGTCATGGCCAGTTGATTACCATATCCCATGGTTACGAGTTGGTTGAGAAAAATTGAAAATGGGTACGAGTTGGTTTGCTTACTACTTGGCATGGTTACTAGTTGACTAGTATTCCATGGTTTTCGTGGGAAATAAATTTTTTTTTTGAGTTAATAATAATAATAATAATAATAGGCATTTGTATAGCGCCAATTCCAGTAAACTGCTCATTGGCGCTTGTTTAAAAATTAATTGATATTACTGTAGCATTTTGCAAAAAGATAGCTTTTTAAGCGCTTCTTGAAATTTTCCGGTGTTTCTGCTTTTCGTACATTTTCCGGTAGACCATTCCAGAGTATTGGTGAAGCATAGGAGAAAGTCCTGTCCTCAAACTTATTCTGATTTTGGGAGGTGGGTAACTCTAACAGAAGCCTGCCATTGCTACGCAGGTTCAAGTCACTTTCAGGTTTAAGTCGAATGAGACTCTTGAGATACCTAGGTGCCTGATTATTCACAACCTTCCATGTCGATGTCATAAGTTTGAATTGGATCCTTGCAGGGATAGGAAGCCAGTGTAACTCTTTCCTATAACGACTGACTTTGTCTTGTCTTTTTAGTCCTTCAATCAGATGTACCGCAGAGTTTTGAGCCACCTGAAGTTTGTTTATCACCTGTTTGGATGAACCATAGAGCAACCCATTACCATAGTCTAAATGAGGAGTGACTAAAGCATTGACAGCTGTTTTGATGGACTCTTTGCTCAGTGATTTACGTAGTTTTGAGATGTTTCGCAGGTTTAAATAAGCACTTTGACACATTTTGTTGGCTTGCTTGTGCATTGACATGTGTTTATCAAAGAACACGCCCAAATTTCTGGCATGATCTGATGCTTTTGTTTCAACATTGTCCACACTGATTGACGACATATGAAGTTTTTTAAGTTGATGTGGTGAGCCAATGAGAAGCAACTCTGTCTTTTCCCCATTATTACAAAGTTTGTTCTTGTGCAGAAAATTGCGTATTTCTGTGATGCATTTTTCCATTTTCTTTGTAGCATTCTCCTCATCAAGAAATGTTGGTTTAAAGGAGAGTATTAATTGTTCGTCATCAGCATACTTTTGATCGTCAACTTCATTTTGTTCAGCGACTCGACTAAGAGGGGCAATGTAGGAATTGAATAAGATCGGACCGAGTTTTGAACCTTGAGGGACTCCATACTTCAGCAGCAGTTTATTTGATTCTGAGTCATTGATAAGTACAGATTGTGATCTATTGCTGATGTATGATTTGAACCAGTTCAGGGCCGAACCATCTATACCATAATTC
The DNA here is from genome assembly GCA_026936325.1 of Platynereis dumerilii. Lineage (NCBI taxonomy): Eukaryota > Metazoa > Annelida > Polychaeta > Phyllodocida > Nereididae > Platynereis > Platynereis dumerilii. The sequence goes on along the minus strand of JAPTHN010000239.1, from coordinate 258,953 downwards.
TCCCTCAGCCTATTGAGAAGGATGTTGTGATCAATTGTGTCGAATGCTGCCGATAAGTCTAGTAGTACCAGCATCGTGACTTCACCTTGGCTCATGTTCATCAAGACATCATTGTGAATTTTGGTCAATAGAGTTTCTGTACTGAAATTTCGCTTGTAAGCCGATTGTTTTTCATCATCAAGGTTTCTAAGAGCTAGGTGATTGGTGAATTGTTTGATGATGGCACTCTCGATAACTTTGTTCAGGAATGAAAGATTCGAAACTGGTCTGTAGTTTTTCATGTTGGGATCCAGACCATTTTTCTTTAAGAGTGGTTTGACAAGAGCATGTTTCAGTTCATCCGGCATTTTCCCTTGTCTAAGTGAGCTATTCACAATTTTTGTTATGATAGGGAGAAACTCGTCAATGCATTCCTTCAGTAACCAAGTTGGTATTGGATCGAGGTTACAGTGTTTCACAGGCATATCAGTAATAATTTTCTTTATCTCCATCTCAGACAGGGTTCTGAATTCTTCAAGTTTTTCACCTGGGTAGGTCTCAGCATCAGTTCCAGTATTAGTGTTGTTTGAATCCAATCGTGATCTTATTCCCTTGATTTTTTCATCAAAGAATTTGTTGAAATCATTCGCAAGAACTTCTGCCTGATCGTGATGTGGCAGAGGTAGTTCTTGTTTTCTGTTCAGGCTTGAGTTCAGAATCTTAAACATGGCTTTTGAGTTTCCTTTTGTTTTTTCAATCTTCATCTTTAAATCATCTGTTTTCAATTGATTGAGCTTTTCATTCAGCTCGTTTCTTTTATTTTTGAAAATTTCCCAGTCAGCCTGGAGTCTTGTACGTCTCCATTTTCGTTCTGCCCTTCTTTTACTGGTCTTGAGATTCTTTATGTCAGCGTTGGTGAAGGGAGTGGGTTTGCGAAGGGTCACTTGTTTGACCTTTAATGGTGCATGTTTGTCAAGCACATTTTTGGATGAATTGTATAGGAGCACAAGGCTGCTTAAATCATCAGAAATTTGTGGTTGTGAGTCACTATTTGCAAGATGCAGTCGGATATCATTCTTAAATATTTGTATATTGATATCACGCATTTTTCGGAAAGCGACTTTCTTTTTTGGATTTTTGCCTTTGTCTAATTCTAAATTGAAAAGGACGCAATGATGATCTGACAGCAGGTCCCCGACAGAACAATCTCTAAGACTAGAACTTTTGCGCGTTATAACTAGGTCCAGTGTGTTTCCACTTCTATGAGTAGGAGATCTAACATGTTGTTCAAGGTCAAACATTTCTAAGATATTGTTAAATTGGATTGTTCTGGTATCATCTTGTTTGTTTACGTGGAAATTGAAGTCACCCGTTATGACAAGTTCGTTGTGACCAGTGGCATAATTCGCAACAAAGTCAGTGAATTCGTCATAGAATTCGGTCATGTTGTACTTGTTTTGGTTAGAGGGTTCAGGGCGATACACAAGAAGGATTGTCAAAATTTCCCCCCTCAATTTCACTTGGATTTCCATATGTTCAAAAGTCCTCGTACTTGCTTGTGACAATGTCTCTACTCAAAACGTGCTTTTCAAAAGACTTTGGATATTCCAAATAACACTATGAGGATATTTGAAAAGGTCAAATATCCCCCAAGACGCTATTTGGATATTTCATCAGACCCTATTTCATCAGATGATATTCCATCTTAAGCTTTGGCTGACCATATGGAGCTTTGGCAGACTGTATGGAGCTTTGGCAGCTGCCAATTATTCTCCGGGTCCTATTTTTGGTTCCAAAATATCCAGCAGAGGGGGCTTCAACTTCAGAGGCCCTAGATACATGCTGCACTTCATTTTCACTGAAGTGCCCTCTTTTGTTGTAGAAGAGATGGCAGTTCATGACAACCCAAAGTCTAACCATGAGACACTATTTGGTCACTATTTGATGTAGAAGAGATGGCTGTCAATATACTATGACAAAGTTTCTAACATAGCACATTAGAACTTTAGGAAAAGTTCAGTAGAAAATGTGGCTTGGGTGCACTTTTTGGATATTTCATTAGGAATATTGGCAAAGCATGGTGAGGGGAGTAGATATTGTGACAAAGACCTATTTTAGTGTATGGCATGCATAAAGCAGCCCGATTTGCAAATTGGGCATGTAGATCTTTCGGCTGTAACAGTACTAATACTTTCCATTTTAATTGCTTGTAAGTCTGATTTGACAATGCAGCCAACTCCACCCCCTTGTCTCCCTTCTCGTGGTGAGCCAAGGTAGTGGTATTGACCATTTCTTTCAAGTTCACCAACTGTAACTTTATCATCAGTTTTTAGCCATGTTTCAGTGAATAGGAAGATATCTAGGTTAAACTCATTGTTGAAATCATTAACAGATTGAGTTTTTTGTCTTAGACTTTGGGCATTCCACAGACAGGCTCTTAGAGTTCTGTTTTTGGTACTGAGAAAATGTTTGCCATTGGAACCAGGACATTGATCAGATTCTGACAAGACATCGAATTGGTTTGAAAGTTTAATAAGGTTTGGTCTCTTACACTGCCATTCGTGGATGTCAAAGTTTTCTAAATGTACTTCTTGCCAATAATTTCTTTTGAAGTGAGCAGGTACATCCATGCCACCAATAGTTTGACAAAAGTTTGCAATATTAGCATTTACAGTCCGCCATTCTCTTATTGCAGGACGTTTCTTTTCATTATTCTTGCAGTATTGATAATGTGAGAAATCAACCTCAGCAGAATTGACCTTATCAATACAATTCTCTTGATTAAATAAATCAGTGTTGACTGCTTGCCAGGAAATCTGATTCAAATCAGCAGTTGTACTGAGAAAATGATTAACACCTTTGGGGTAATCTTGATAGGAACCATCCTCAGACCAAGTATTGTAGCACCCATGAGAACCACCAGAATAAGCATTTTGAGAACCATCTGAGCACGCATAATGAGAACCACCAGAGCGAGCCTTTTTAGAACCATCTGAGCACGCATGAGAACCACCAGAGCGAGCAATTTGAGAATCATCGGAGCGAGCATGAGAACCACCAGAGCGAGCAATTTGAGAATCATCGGAGCGAGCATGAGAACCACCAGAGCAAGCAATTTGAGAACCATTGGAGCGAGCATAATAAGAACCATCATAGTAAGCAGAATCTGAACCATCAAAAACAGATCAAGCATATTAAGAACTATCAAACTCAAAATGATTTATGTCAGCATCATTGGGGTCACAGAATTCACAATGTCCAAGTAATTGTCATTTGGTTGCCTTTGCTGGTGGGGAAGGCCTATCCCCTGCTAGGCGTTTGATTCCTTTTTCAGGCCTGGAGGATATGAGGCGGCGAATCTCATTCTTTGCCTTTGAACGCTGGTGGAAATTCCCGGAAATGAAGGCAGCTGATGCCTTCTCTCCCCGATAAGTGTATGACTGTATATTTATGGACGTCCTACTCATCTCTTGGATGTTTCTAATAGTCACTCCTTTGTTGCCGATTATAAAGCCTGCAGACTCCTCCGGGACACGGAAGATCTCCTCAATGATCTCATCCGCAACTAGGTCATTGGCTTTTCTTTTTCCGTCACATCTTGCCTGTTCGGATTTCACTGGGTTGATATCTTCATTTAGGGCGGTCGTGAGCACTTTTCCGCCAACTTCCGTTAGAGTTATTCCATCATTTGATATTAACTGATCCTTTAGATATGTTTACATGCTGTCCTTGATATTGAGCAATTGGACTCCGTTTAGATCTGCACTCTTCAGTTTAGAGTTTAGCACTGCAGTTGCAATAACATGCTTAGGTGCGGCCATGGGAGGCAGATTGACAACTGTTAGCGGAAATGAGACTTTTTCCTGTAGAAGCCTCACTATGCGCACAAGTGTTTGAGCTGCATTTTGGCCGTCCTCATTTTGTACAATATCCATAGTACAAAGCAGAATTATTGCGTGATCATGCTGTTCGATGTTTAAGCTGTTTGAATGTGCATCGAAATTGTCTGCAAGGTCTGACATATCCTTTACTAGGAGAATGGAGCATTTATGCTTTGAAACTTTTACTGACTCCAGGAGCAGTTCCTCATTTCGGTCGGTGATGAACAGAACTCACAGTTGGTTTTGCTCGCTATCGTCACTCTTAACATCAGACTTTGCGAGCAGGTCTGCGGTTATCAACTTTTTATCAGCTAGTTGTTGTCATATTCCTTGTTGATGTTCTGAATTTGATTTGAAAGCGCTTGATTCTCTGCTTTTGTTTTCTCCAAGACTTCTTGCGTCCTTTTCAATTCGTCCTGTACAGTAGGATCCTTGCGATAAGTCATCTGGTCAACAGTAACAATGCCGAAAGTTGCTTTTTCATACGTAACATAAAATGGGAACTGATAGGAAGGCGTGTGATTGGTGATTGATAGACAGTGGTAGCAATAGTAGGGATTTGGAATGTGTGTCTGGACTTTGTATCGAGGAAAGTATAATCCTGCATCAAGAATCAGATTCTACATTAAGAGATAACATTGTGTGTGGCATAAAAACATCTTCTACAAATAACAGAAGTCCATGAAACAGTGTCAGGGCAATTAGCCCTCTGCGGAAATGTGTTGCATTTGTAGCGGCTGTCAGTAAACCAGACCTTTGTGTCCTAGACTAATGTAGACTTGATAATTTGGATTGTGTCAGAGTAATCTACTGGAAGAATGCTGCAATGGGATACTACAAGTATCAATATTATTGTTATTGTGAAAATTGCTTTCAGTATGCAGTAATAGCAGAATCTTATGATACATAAGAGATGGTTAATATTAACACAGTATATATGTCACATCATATTGTTTGTTTTGGGAAAGTTGTACAATAATACCTTTTTATCAAAAAACTTCTCTCAGTGATGCCAAATTTACACTTTAAATTAACTTACCAACCATCTCTTCCACACATCTTCAACTAGGGACTTTGCTTAAAGTTCTGATGGTTCAGATATTGACATTGTCTGGAAAAGTAATGACATCTTTGTATCTATTGTATTTTGAGTGAAGTAACTTTGCTCAGGCCGCCAAACAAATATAACAAAATTAATTTGTACAATTGAGATTGCACTGCGGGCCCACTTTCATGGGAAATAGATTGTATTTGGAGTTGAGATAAGTCATCCAGAAATGTTCTAGGTCGCCATAGCAATACAGAAAATTACTTTTTTATACAGAATATAGACAAGGGAACTGGCAGGAAGGTATGTGATTGGTAGACAGCATTTGCGATAGTAGAAATTTGGAAAATTCCTCAGACGTGTGTCGGGACTATGTATCGGGGAAGGTATAATGTTGCATCAAGCATCAGCTTCAATGAGTAGAAATAGCACAGTGTGTGGCACTAAAGATTTTACAGTCAGGGACTAGGATTGAATGGAAATTACAGGTAGGCATTATAAAACTGATTTAATGTCTCAGTGGTGATCCTCTCACGGTCTCACCTCTCCGGTCTGACACAATACAGTAAACATACAATTGTTGTATTGTTAATTAAAAAGTCTTTTTAAATTCTCCATCAGACAGTAACTGTTGTATAAGTATATTGTTGCTCCTAGATATTCAAATTTTGACGTAACCATTCATACTTACATTGGATTTTATTTATATATTTTTAGTCAAATATCATAGTATACTATCGAGTAAGTGCAATTGAGCAGATTCCCTTGCAACATGCTTGGCGGTCTTGGCTAGGTCGTAATGCTAATGTCAAACACCAGGGCTATGATGTATCTGAATAGCACCCGTCTGACTGCCCTGCTATTCATACTTTCAAGGTACATCATATTTCATAATAAAACAAGACTCCTTGCATGAAGGCTTAGAAAGCGCCTTGTTATTACATGTTGTGCTGCTTCTCAAAAGCAAGCCTCTTTATCAAAAAGTTCTGAAGAAGTTCCTTTACAATTCAGGCTTTTCTAGGAACACAAGGAACAACAAATTAAAAAAGAACCTGACACTGATGAAACTATTATGCTTCATTCCATATTTTAAACAAACTGCTTATTTATTTCATCATTTTCAAGCTATTAAATTGAATCGTCTGTGCATCTTCTTTTCTAAATTTATATCTTTTATATCTTTTTGTAGAAATGTCAAATTGCGGAACTTTACATGATTTCTGCAAAAAAAGAGGAAAAGGTCCAACGCTAACTGGGGCTCTGGTTTGATTCTAGCATTCATTGGTCATCTTGACTTATTTTAGACCTTCAATCATCCTCAGCCTCATGTATGTGTCTTCCTCTTGTCCCAATTAGCCTACTAGGCGAACGAATAAAGGATATAAAGCTCCAACCACCCATTAACAATCTGTAATTGGCAATATAGGGGATCCAGTTAAAAGGGACATAACAATGTATTAAGTTGTTTTCATTGTTTTTACCCCTAAACATCTTGTATTGATCGTTTCTTACTTTTCAAGATCTCAGTCTGTAGAGGTTAAACTCGGTTTGAGTTTCAACATTAGATGACATAAATTGAGCAAATCTCCTGAAATTATTAGGACTAGAATAGCTTATGACTCAGTTATTTCACAGAGCAATTCATAAATGATGCATATGTGCAAGGACATAACATGTAGTTTGAAAAAATGGCATTTGTCAAATTGGTTGGGATAATCTCGGTTTTCAAAGACCCATGTATGATTTGAAAATTCTGACTCTTTAGATTTACATTTTGGACACCCATTGAGGTAATATGGCAATGCTTTTACATGTGCAGCCATTCATGTATTCCAAGCTGTACATGGCTATGATTGATTGTGGTTTGTGTAACTCTCATGAATGTTACGTTAAACTCGAATTGTGACTGGCAATAATGTATGTGTAAAGATTCATTGATAACATTCCAAGATGGCAACGTCAGGCTTTTGAATCATTCTACAAGAGGATGAGTGAAGACATACCGTCTATCTCAAGGAAGACTCAGTCAAATCAATTTGACTGAATTTTGAAATATATCTGAAAAATAATCTCGAGGATCTCTAGCACCAAATGGCAATAGAAATAAGCCCAATGGGTCCATTTATTACCATTCACTACTCCTTCAAACTCTTGGTATTTTGGGACATTTTCCCTCTGTTTTATGGCAATTTTCCATGAAAAACTGACATCTTTCATGGCTTATCTGACTCAGCCCAACTACTTTGACCTAGTCTTCGGTGATACAATGAAAGAGGACAATCAGTCGTGTCAACATACAAACTGATTTAACCTTTTATGCTTATGCATCATTCAAAAAAATAGAAAGGTTAGTCTTAAGTAAAACTGGGTTTCAGTGGTTTGACTGAGTCTTCCACAACAGAATCTGAGTTGCACAATGGGAACTTTTGAGGTAAAAAACAGTTAAACCTGCTTTGACTGAGTCTTCCATTGATTTTTTCCCTCCGAAAAGTTGTTTGTTGTGCAAGCGAAAAAGGTCAAAGTGGTTTGACTGTAGCCAACTGTATGAATCTGCACAAGTCTAGTGGAAGACTCAGTCAAAGCTATGTTTTTTTCTGGGTCATCCTCCATTTTCTAGTGGAAGACTCAGCCAAAGCTACAGTGCCGCCTGTAAGTAAGTGAAACGCATGATATTGTGCCATTGCATCAATGTTAAACATCCTTAATCAAAATGCTTCTGGAAGGACCAATTCTCATCCGATGAGAGGAAAACATTTTGGGTCATAAAGGCCGATATGTGAGGCATGCGGGATAAAAATAGCAGCCAATTTTCTTTGCTGTAGTCGGAGTTAGGTATGGGTCAAAGTCTTTGATAAGTAAGTGAAACGCAGGCCCAATGTTAAAAGATAGGGAAGGGTGGTTCACTTACTTATCAAAGACTTTGACCCATACCTAACTCCGACTACAGCGAAGAAAATGGGCTGCTATTTTTATCCCACTTGCCTCACACATCGGCCTGTATGACCCACTTTGTTTCCCTTTCATCCGATGAAAATTCATGCCTCCACAAGCAGTTAGGCTGAGGATGTTTAGCATTGATGCAATGGCACAATGTCATGCGTTTCACATACTTACAGGCAGCACTGTATGTTATGACTGAGTCTTCCACTAGAAAATGGAGGATGACTCAGCCAAAACATAGCTTTGACTGAGTCTTCTTCTAGATTAGTGACAGATTCACAGTGTCGGCTTCAGTCAAACCACTTCGACCTAGTATGAAAATTAAAATAATGAAGCCACTGCCTTGCAGCTTCCTGGAATAATCAGTCAAAATTACTTTATTAAATAAATTCTACAATTTTTAAACATTATTTATGTTTCTGCACGATCACAACACCAAGCTGAACACAATGATATAACTCTCAATACAATCAGCAACGGGAAACAGAAGTTATCTGCTGATTTGTTTAGTTTTCAGAATTTCATGTCTGCTGAAAATTGCAAAATTTGCTATATCTGAGTCTTCCATGAGATAGACGAAACAATAACTTGATCTTGCTGCTTCTTATAGCTTGAAATTGAAAATGCACTAATTGGTTATTTGTCTAGAAACAATTTAATTCAGGTTTATTTCTAATTGCGATTAGCATGGGCGACAATGCAACTATGATATGATTTTATGCATAGGCGTATCGGAGGGGGGGGGGGCAGGGGGGGCGATCGCCCCCAAAAGTTTGGGAAACTGTAATATTCGGGCAAAAAGGCTAAAAAATTCGGGCAGATGATTACATAAAAACTATTAAAGATTAATTATTTCCAGGCAATTCTATTTGAAATGGTATTTAATTTAGATCTTGAAATTCGAGCAAATGTCGCTCGCCCCCCTAAAAATTGCAAGCGCCATACGCCTATGATTTTATGACATTGATTGTATAAAGAAAATACAGGGTAGACCATAGACATAGAGAAAATAAATTCAAATAAGTATTTGTATTCTTGTCATTTGTTAGATTTTCAATCAATAGATATTTTAAAGTTGGCAGCATATTTTTTCAGTGTGTCATTAACTGTGTTTCGTATAACTATCAAACGTGCAGGGAAAGCAGATATCCATTACTCACAAAGTTTACACACTATCATGAAAGACTATTACCATTTGGAGTATTATATGAAAAAATACAATCCAATAGAAAAATCCATTTGTTTGGTTTCAACACTGCCTTGGGAGCTCTACAGGGCAAAACAACATCGATAAAAAGTAAATTGTGCAATAAAGAACGTTTTATACTATAAAAATGTCATTAAAGCCACACTTTTGGCAATGAATTTAGCTCAATTTCAGCTTTTACACCTACTTGCTGCAATGAGAACTTTCATGGATGTGTCGATGCTTTCCAAGTGAAAAGATGTATGTCTATTTGGAAATATTGCAATTTTATTGCATCTCTCATATTGGGAGAATGATAATTAATTTCTGCAGTAAATAATGTGATATACTAGCTCGTAATAAATCAAACACACTTACAAAAAAAAAATTCCAAAAACATTTATATATTTTAACTATTTTTATTCTCCGATTGCATTGGTTTCAAAAAGAAAACTGTGTACTACCAGGGTTGTACTTGCTTAGGAAATCTATTATACCAAGTGAGTAAATTTGGCGTAAATTGTTTGGAAAAACTGGTCTGTAGTAGCGAAAGACATCAGATGATCCCTTATCGGCTGTAGGTATAAGTACAGAGTGGGTAAATTGCTTATAACAGGCATGTGCCATACATGTATAACATTGCATCTTTAAAAAGTTTCATAACTCCTAAACATGTGAAATCCAATGAAATTGCAATATCTCCATGCAGGCACATATATCTGTTCATGTTGAAACATTGACATAGCAAGTATAGTTATAAAAGTAAAGTAGGTGTAGAAGTTGAAATTGAACTGAATTCATTGCCAAAAGTGTAGCTTTAACGACATTTTGATGGTCTTGAAGTTCTTTATTGCATAATCCACTTTCATTGCTGTTGTTTTGCCCCATGTAGCTCCCAAGGTAGTGATAAAAAAGCAAATGGATTTTTCTATAGCAATGTATGGTTTTGAAGCGCAATCCAACGTTAATGGTTTTACCAAGCAAACAATTGAGATATTTGTCCATTATGATGTGTAAACTTATGTTAATAACGGCATCAAGTTCAAATTTTTCCCCGGTTTTTTTACAGTTATTTATCCTTCATGATGCTTTATTCATTTGCTCATTATACAGTTTGACATGACATTATCATTTGATATTGACATCAAGGTTCATAACATGGCATTGGCAGTTTTGCTGAATGTTACAAAAGCCGGAAGTCACTATCTAAGATTTATATTAATGAATATTTACACACACATATTGCCGGTCACAATTTGGGTTTAAGATAACATGAGTGTTACATAAATCACAATCCATCATGGCTGTGTCAAGCTTGGAATATATGAATGGCTGAACATTGCCAGATTACCTCAAATATGTGAGCAATATGTGGATTTACATAGCAAGAATTTTCATATCATGCAGATGATGTTCTGTCCCAAACGAATTTGATAAACTTTGGTACTTCAAACAATATTCTTGCATGTACTTCCTTCAGTGCATTTTTAACAGTAACTGGGAGACCAAATGGACGGATTTGGTCTCCCAGCCATTGCAAACTTGGTACCACTGGGCCACCAATTTTCCCAAAGACTCTCATGAAACTCACATTTGGTTGTCATATTTTGTAGTTCCGAGTGCACTTGAAAGTGAGGCTGCTTCTGTCCACGCAAACATTTCCTTCATGCTCAATACAACAACTATAATTCTGCTTAAATTTCATTTCTGATTTCCAATTTTCAAAACTTTATAATTTGTCAAACTTGTATGTGTGGAAATCAGCCAAAGTCTTGAATTAGCAGTTTATAGGTCAACAGTTCAAACTCCCCTTCGCAAGCATATTATTATATGAATATGATGTCTAATTTATCTCAGCAGGTCTATAGATGTCGCGAAAGACAGTTTTGGGAAGTTCCATTGGTCTCCCATTCGAATATTCTTAACAAATGCTCTGACTTCCTTTGTTAAATTCTTTGTAAAACTGCATGAGCTCTTAATGTAAGCATTTTAGGATGTCATTGTAAATGTGCATAATTTAAAGTTAAAGACCAGATTGTGTTTAATCTCTTGATGCTGAGAAACTTGAAAACTGCAAAAAAGTGTGATCCACTTTAGTTGATTTATCATTGATTTATCATTTTCATATAAACATAAATTTTCAGTGGATTTTCGCAAAGATTCATACAATCACAGTAAACAATAAGGTAATTTTTGGTATTGCTCTTGTTGTCCAGGACATTTCTGGATGACTTAGGCTACCTCAACTCCAAATACAATCTATTTCCCATGAAATTTGTACCATTTCATCTGACATATGGGGTGGGCAGTAGGTAGGGGAGACCGGGCTGGTTGTCACAGGGGCAGGTTGTCACACTGTGTAGAATTTAAACATGCTCTATTTCTATTTAAAGCAAGTAGGGGCACAGCCATTGTACATGAAAGTCAGTACAGGAGTAACTTAAATCTATCTGGTGAATATATACCTATGTCATTCGAAATCTTGATGTCCTATTGGACTTTTTTTTTAATTCAGCACTCGGGGCAGGTTGTCACATTTTCGGGGCAGGTTGTCACACTTTTGGTTAAGAGCTTGAATGCAGGAAGTGAGACTCTGTAAGTCAAATCCTGAATGAGAGTAGTTATTTTGGACATGTCAGGAATCCCCTACTTGCCCAGTGCAGACCTTCACAATCATGTGACTCTCTACAAGGGTGCTACAAATTTTGACTTATCAAGGCAACAGAAATGCATTTTGATAAGGAAGAGCACAGGCAAGGACCTGAATGAGAATTGTCTTAAATAAAGAATTGTCTTACATGTCTATAGTAATTACTAATGACATCTAAGATTCTAGTCTTGTGACAAGCAAGACTCCAGAGACAAATAAGACTCTATTGACTCTTTTAGGCTCCGGCCTGTGGGAAGAGGGTGAGTGCAGACTGTAGAATTTTTCTGTAAATTCCTTTTGAAAATTTGAAACAGATCTATTTAGACGCTGTGCCTTTTCTGCTTACATCATCAATCATCAGTAGAATGTACTTAGGAAATGAAAATTTAATATCCATGAGAGCGTGACAACCTGCCCCAAAAGTGTGACAACCTGCCCCGAAAGTGTGACAAACTGCCCCGAAAGTGTGACAACCTGCCCCTGAAAGCGTGACAACCTGCCCCAAAAGTGTGGCAACCTGCCCCAAAAGTGTGACAACCTGCCTCGAAAGTGTGACAATCTGCCCCTGTGACAACCAGCCCCGGTCTCCCCTACAATCCCGATTGTACACCCTTGTCATAGTTGTTTGGCTGTCTGAACAAAGTAACTTTGCTCGAAATAGAATAGATTGGAATATGTCATTACTTTTCAGGACACTGTCCATATTTGTAACAATTAAACATTTTGACAAATCCAAAATTAATGTTGCTCTGGAAGGATGGCTTCACTAAGTTATTTTCACCCATAACATATACTTTACGTCTTGTATATTATCTATACATCGTCCTTTTAATTCATTCTTTTTAATGATATTGTCCTTCTCTCATAAGGCTTATCAGTTCTCCCATATTTTGGATGTGGGATGATTTTTAGTATATTTAAATCAAATAATTTCTTGCCTTATTTTGGTGAAATTAATATTAAATTCTTTCTGGACACTCTTGAAGTTAATGATTGCTGTTGGGGTATTTGTTTACAGGTTGTTGTTTAAATATTTGGGGAGATCACAGACTCAAAACGAAGCAATTCCTGTCACAGTTTCGAAAAATATAAAATATACCATCAAGTTCCCCCCCCCTCCCACCCGAATATCTAATAGTCGCTCCCAAATACGTAATCAGATTGGCCTTATCCTGCATACTGAAAGCAGCTTTCGATATAATTATGTGTACTGTCAAATGCGATGTAGCATTCCATCATTCTTCCAGTACATTACCCTGTCACAATCCAATTTAGCATGTCTGCCGTAGTCCGGGACACTAATGTCTGGCTCACTAACAGCCACTACAAATACAATAGATTTCCCCAGAAGCCTTGTTACCCCAATGATTCATGCCCTCCGGTTTTTTGTAGCAGATTTAGAAATCTAAACTATGATCCTGAAAGGAATCAATTGAGTAATGGCAGCTCTTTTATGACCTTTATGCAAGAATGTTACATTACCCAAATAATCACAAATATATAGATTGATTCATCTCAGTTCAATAAAATGAAATGGAAAATCTTGAATGTATTCAGAGCTCAATTTTAAGAAACTTCTGCATATTTCTAAAAGCATGGCTGAAGGTAGATATACTACTAAAGTCAGATGATGCTTCAAAGATACATTCTGAAACCATGAAAAAAAAAATCATGGAACACTGTCCTTTTTCATGCAGGAACCAGTTTCTGGTCACCCTTTTTAAACAATTTTTTTGGTGTTTTTTACTAAAGCTCAAAGTTTTAAGTCTATTATTCAAAACTTTTGATAAAGAGCTTTACAGAAGCGACACAGCACAGAATAACAAGCTCCTTTTTGAGTTTCATGCACAGCCTCTCATTTACAATAAAATATGATATGCATTGAAAGTATGAATACCAGGGCATCCAGACGGGTGCTGTTCACATTCATCATAGCTCTGGCGTTTGACATTAGCATTATGACCTTGCCAGACTACATTGTATGTCGGAAGGTAGTCTGCATAATTGCTCTTAGAGCGCTTTGCGGATTGGCAGTCTGCTGAAAAAACTAATGTTTGCATTTTCAATTTGCAAACTGGCTGTGCCAAATCATTGACAGTTTTTTGTTGGCCTACTAAATTCCGAATCTTCTTATCTGATGAAGAACCTCAAGTAATTTAATAAGTTTGTTTATTATTTATGCTGGGAGATATGATAACCACTGAATCAGCTGATTAAACATTAGTGACACTAGTTGTCAGCATCAGATCTTCTCATGTATTCTCTGTATTTTTCAGAGTTCCAGGCATCCAATCACTCTGGGTAGAGTCTTGTTATTTAGGTGAGTGCTACATTACACCAGAAAATAGTGTGGTCACCTACTTGGCCAAAGTCCCCACCAACACACTCCAATCAAGTTTCAGGACTTGGATTCAAACCCATGTCCTCACAGACGAGTGGATTCAAAGACAGATTCAACTGCTATAACAATTATGCCAGAGGAACTTTGTTAAACCAGTTTTGTCAAGCCAACGTACCATTTCCTTTCAATTCTACTCCCTAACTGTGTCAATTCTCTGTCAGGAATCTGATGCCTGACGCAACATTATACCTTCCTCGATACATAGTCCAGACACATGTCTGAGCAATTTGCTGAATCTGTACTATCGCTAATACTGTCTACCAATCATATGACTTCCTATCGGTTTCCCTTTGATATTCTATGTAAGAAAAGTAATTTTAAGTATTGCTGTCTAGGACATTTCCGGGTGACTTATCTCTACTCCAAATTGAATATGTTTCCCATGAAAGTTGCACCGTTTCATCTGTCATATAGTGTGGGAAGTACAATCATGATCGTACACACTTGTCAATATTGGTTTTGCTGTCTGAGTCAAGTTACTCAGCTCAAAATACAATTGATTCCAAGATTGTACTGCTTTTTCAGACAAAGCCAATATTTGAAACCATCAAACTTTTCTGCAAACTAGCAAATTAAAGTTCTGCTGAAAATATGGTTGGTGAGTCATTTTAAAGTACAATCAGTGCAAGAAGTTTTTTGATACAACAGAATTATACAACTTGTACAACCCACACTATGCAATTTGACATATATATTGTGTTATTAATCTTCTCTAATGCATCATAAGACTCCCCTACTCCTGCGTACTCAAAGCAATTTTCAAAGTACCAAAACTGCTGACACATGCAATGTACCGCTCTATCATTTTTCCAGTAAATTACATTGTCACAATCCAATTTGGCATGTCTATGGTAGTCTGCGACACTAATGTCTGGCTCAATTTCAGCCACGGCAAATACGATGAATTTCCCCAGAAGCCTTATTACCCAATGTTTCGCGCACTCCTGTTATTTGTGGAAGATTTTGTAATCTAGACCGTGACACTGCAAGGAATTAATTGATTATCATGGCAACTCTCTTGGGCCTAATTGATTAATCTTCATTACTAGATATTAAAAGAAAACATTAGGATGTACTCAGAAGACTATAATTCCTGACAATTTGGTGAAGATTGAGCAAGTATTTGCTTTGTTATGATCAGTCAAAATGATAGCACCATTGTGAAGCATAGCAGCTGAGTGAAAACTAACGGCCATGGCTGTAGATGGTAAGTTGGCATTCTATGGTGATCTGTGACAAGTAGGTCTTTTAACTATCCAGGTCAACACCAATTTCATGGTCGATAGTAAATTTTGGTTTAACAATGTCTACAATTTCAATCGATGAACAAGTTTTAGGAATTTCCAAATGGTAATTCATCACAAAAGTGTATTTGTTGAAATTATATTCAAAGACATGAATCTCACGCTTTGGCATGCAATTTCTCTTTTCATTATAGAAATTACTATGCAGCTCTTTGGGTATCAATCTTTTTTGGCTGCTCTATTGAAGTTTTTCAGGATAAGGGAACTAAGGTGGTTACTAAGACATGAAACACCCACTTATGAGCTAAAAACGACACAACTTATCTAAGTCTCCCCTACTTTTTTTTTTTTTTGTAAAAATTTGAATAATACACAACTGCACATGTACCAGGCCCCACTGACAAATGTTAGAATTATCCATTCCACAATATTTATGTTAATGTACATGTTTGAAGAAAGAGGATGCATACACCAAATTCATGGTGTTAACAGAAGGCCTCGGTTAACAATGGATATTTTATGGTCTTATATGGATCGATTAAGTTTGATTTTTGTGTACGTAATTTAAAGCTTTGCCGAAGGTTTAAAAAATGCTCATATTTGCTGTAATGCATGTAAACTTGTCATTGCATTGTGGGTTTGCTCAAGCACAGTCTATGCTTGCACACAATCTGGTCTTTGTTTATTTCACACATTAGGATATTTATATTTAATCTCAATATTATGACAAACACAGAAACTTTGCAATGAAATTATATAAAAGCTGATAAAAACAGTTCTGTAATCCCTCTAAGGAACCTCCACCAAGCATAAGGGGCCTTAGTGTCTTAGTAGCCAGCTAAGTTCCCTTATCCTGAAAAACTTCAGTATCATGAATAAAATTGATCAGATTTACAGTACAACCCAAAATAAAGTAAGGAAATTTTCTGTCAGAAGTCCTCTGTTTACCTATTTTGTCCTCCTTTCTCCTCTCCACCCCAATCTCCTCACAACTCCCTTTGATTCCTTTCAATAACCTTAGCC
The DNA here is from genome assembly GCA_026936325.1 of Platynereis dumerilii. Lineage (NCBI taxonomy): Eukaryota > Metazoa > Annelida > Polychaeta > Phyllodocida > Nereididae > Platynereis > Platynereis dumerilii. The sequence goes on along the minus strand of JAPTHN010000239.1, from coordinate 242,601 downwards.
CACATTAAAAACTCTAATCAGACAGCTACCAATGTAATTGCAATTAGCAGAGGTGCAAAATATCAAGTAAATCAAACACAATCGGGGTGATTGAATTTAAATTGGTCTTGTTTAAATATGATTTTAATGTAATTTTAAATGGTAGTTTTAAGATGGTAAAAGTAGGAAGTGATTCAGAGGTAGTCAAAAGGTGTGAAAGGGTAAAGTAGTGGCTGATTCTTCCTTCCTGTTGGGGTAATCGTACTTTATTTTGGGTTGTACTCTATGCACTGACAACTACATCTTCCACATAGTCCAGGCATCAAACAAGAAATGACAGCCATATATATATTCAAATCATGACATAGCTGTTTAACACAAAGTATTCCAGGTCACAATGTGAGTATACTGTAACAGATGGAAAAAACATTACAAGACCAACTTTTGAAATATTTACATCTTGTTTGCATATATTAATGATAAAATTCCCTGCCTTTGTAAGAGAGACACGTTGAAAAAAGTATGGATTTAAAAAATTCACAACCATTCTTGGAATATGGAAGTTCAGGATTGTTTTTTTTTTGTGGAATTTAACAAAGATTGCTTTTTAGGTGAATTTCATCATGATTCGGACCGTCATAATAATTGTCATTATGCACTGGCTAGCCTCTTCACACTATAGAGAATGAACATTCTAGCTTATGGAATATCAGCCCACTTTGACATGTTTGTCTTGAGCTGATAATAATTGTTATTTTCTTGCCAATCTGTAATATGTGCTTGTGCAAATTTACGATAGGGAGAGGGATATTAGTACTCGTGAGTTTCAACCCTCCACCAATGGTAATTCTATTCTGCCCATAGGTGTTAAGGAAAATCCTTTAGAGCCTATTACTGAAGCTCCACAGTTATTTGCTTCCAAATCAGTTTGGAGTAGTATGCTACAGTCCACTTAACTCTCCTTTGACCAGACATATGCTTCTGTCTCCATTAGTGTCCAAATATATCCTGCAGTTTTGGGTAAACACCATCCTCTGTTTAGTACTCGTTCGTAAACAAAAAATTCGAAGAGGGTTTTTCTCAGCTAAGCAGTTATAGCCCTGACTGTCTCTTTTTCGACGTTGTAATACATTGTAAGTCCAATCATGGTGCAAGAAGTGTAATTTGAAGTGATGAGATTTAGTTATGTATCATTCTTCAATTGACAGAAATCACAAATTTGCCTGAAGAAATTTCGTGTTTGGCAGGTATGGTGTCAAGAAGATGACTGAAGAAGGAAGAAAATCCTACAGGCTGACTCAGCCCTAAGGATACCATATGAGAATCCACATACAGCTGCAGCAGTTACTGAAGCATATTATATTTACACTCGACATGTATGTTATCAATCTATAACATTTCTTTTTTTGAATATGTACAAATGTGGTCACTTACATTTATGGACGACCTGGGTTGAACTTGCTGTCATGTACTAGCACAAGCTGAAAATCATAGAAATGGGGGGAGGGGGTGTTACTCAATGTGATTACTATGAAAGTAGTTTCGAGATTTAGATAATGCTATGAATATAAATGTTTTGACAAGAAACAAGTCTGCCAAGAAGTTGGAAAGATGATATTGCTTTCTGTCAGAGAAGATATGACACTACTGTAGGGGAGCTGAGGTGTAAGCAAATAACCTCCAAGAACCTGCCTAGGATCTTGAATCACCTTGGCTTGTTGTGCATTAAGCCCGTCGGTACTATCTGCTGTTACCATGTAATTTCATATGTCCGTTCCAAGTCTGATATGAGTGGAATGTGTTTCGAAAGGTTTTTGTGATTTGTCTGCTTTCAAAAGGCAATGTACCTTGCTGCAGACAATCTCCAAATCGTGCCCAATTTTACAATCGGGCATGGTTATTTCTCCTATTGGCAAACTATTTCAACTATTGGCAAACTATTTCTCCTTTTGGCAAAATCTTACAACTTTGCTATAAGGAGCATTTTGCTATTCTAACTATTGGCAAACTATTGTAACGATTGGCATACTTTGCCAAAAGGAACAATAAGCTATTCTAACTATTGGCACACTATTGTTCCTATTGGCAAAAGTTGCCCGTCTCTAAATATCTTTTCGGGCCACTTAGAACATTAACAAATAGTTAAAACGTGCCCATTCCTGCAATTATCGCCCACTTTTGATATTTAAATGCGGGGCACAGCAGCGGAAATCCCGAAGATGCGGGATTAGGTTTTTTGTGATTTGTGCGATTTCTAACAAAGATACAGAAGTACTTCATTTTTAACCATTAAATTCAGCTTGAAAATAGCTATTTTTAGAGGTAAGTTTCATCGCCGTAGCAGGATTAGAACATTTTCGAGAATTTTTCCAGTAAGTGTCATTTATATCTGTTGCAGAAAATTTCCAAAAATTGGAATTAGAATATGGATACTTTACAAAATTCCAAATTGACAGATTGAAAAGATCGATATATTCATGGTTAGAGTAGGTCGGGGCAAGAAGCCCGGGTTAGGTGAGAGGCCCCCCAGGTTTATATCTAAACTTACATTTTTGGTGCATTTTCTTATTATTATAATTGAAGCTAGAGGCTTTTTAGGACATGTCACACATTTTCAGGGCAAACAGTACCAAACCATAGTAGAAATTGAAGAAACAAAAAAATGTGCATGGTTTTTGGAACTTTGACTAATTCTTTGAAAGCGGTTGTCAGAAATGACCTTGGACATTTTTAAAAGTATAATGGATCTGCATTGCTTCACTTTCATACCATCACATTAATATGATTTAGATCATGTTTTTGCATTTTAGTTCGAAATATAGAGGTCAAATTAAAATATATGGGTTTGGGGCGAGAGGCATCACATGGCATGGGGCCCCCTACACTGGGGCCTCAAAGCTGCTTCAGGAACCATTTAATAATGTGTACTTTACCTTAAATCTTGATAGAATAGCTAATTAGAATAGAAAAAAATTGGCCGAAATTGAAAAAGGGCAAAAAATATTAAAAAATAAATGTATGAACAGAAAAATTCTGAAATTTAGAAAAAGTGAATAGAATGCCTTAAAAATGATAAAAGAACCCCAAGAAATAACTTTCAAGCTGAATGCACTCGCAAAAAAAATTGCCATAGGATTATAATAGGGGGGCTCCTTGCCCGATGGGTGGGGTAAGAAGGCCATTTTAAATTTTTTACAAAAGTGGCCGTAACTTCTTTTTTAAAATTAGTAGACATTTCATTCACTAGTTATAAATAGAGTCAGGTGATCCCTTCCTGACAGCATAAGCATTCAAAGAATCGACCATAAAAAGTAGGTCAAATCGCACCTTGAAGTTAAGGGGGGCTGCATGCCCCGACCTACTCTACTTGTTTAAAAAAGTCTACATTTGAGAATCCATACAGGCCTATACCCTTGTACAATGATGTCAAAGGCCCTGGCATGGAGACACTGATTTTTAAATATTTGGCAGGCCAATTTAATAACCAGTGTGCAACCAATTGTGCTAACCCTCCCAACTATATAATGTAGAGTCCTAGGCCTATGGAAAATTAAATATAAACAAAAAAAACAAAAAACTGTTCAGCTTTCTTTCTGGCTTGAGTCTAATTGCTCATCAGTCGTCGCCCACATATATACCACAGATGACCACCAAGCTCGTATTCTTAGTTTTAAGCAGTTCAGGGGATTTAATAAAAATTTCAGATTTTTTAATTTTCAATTTTAACGAATATTTGAACGTTTTCCAAGCTACGAACTTCTAATCTAGCTGAATGAACAGGTCTCTCCAAGACGCATCTATTGGTGCAAAAATTACGACTCTATCATCATTAGAAGTGTTTCAAATAAGAAAATACCCCCAGATTATTACACACAAGGCCCAATTCTAAGATAAAAAATAAATTCCGCGATCCCGTGTCCCGCAAATCCGTCCCGCATATCAGAAAAGACTTGGTGGGCGATAATTGCAGGATTGGGCAAATGCAATTCACTATTTGTGAATGTTCTAAGTGGTCCGAAAAGACATGTAATGAGCGATAATTACAGAGATGGGCATGGTTTTTTCTTTGCCAATATCTAAATCAAGTCTTTTTGACTATTTGAGATATTTGGAGATTGGCAATTTGGAGATTGGCTGATGCATACCTGTTAATATTCATGACATAAAGATATGAAAAGTCTTCTTCTTTTTCAGTGACAAGCATTTACGAAGACATGTTGGGAAACTTTGATTCCTAATATGCTTTTGGCTGCCTCATTATCCATTTTAGAATTCATAGCACTTTAAATGGATGACACACCATAAAATGCGGTGAAGTAATTAAAATACATTCTGGTTTCAATACATTTTGTCATTCGTGTGCAATTATTTCATGATGCATATTCTCCATTTTGGGATCATAAATAGGGAACTAATTGGAATTACCTTGTTGCTATGATACCGGCTCTAACTTATGGTGCTACTTGACATCTCACCATCTAATTCCGAAGACTGCTCAACATTTTGATTCAAACCTCCCAACTTCACACGAAGGAGTTGAGATTAGTCTTAGATAAAAATTGTGTTCATACTGCAAAAAATTAAAGACAAGGAAGTGGTCTTTTAAAAACTGTTTAGCCTTTCTGTCCAAACTGACTTTCTTTTTATCGTGCAAAATACAAATTCACAAAAAATAATATGAAAGTTCAAGCCAATATTTTCTCAATGTTGTCAAATATGTAACTAAATACCTTCAGAACCATGAGTATCAAAAATTAGGTGAAAATGGTTCCTGCCATTTCCTTCTTATTGTCTTGCACATACAACAATTAGTATACATGTATTCAAAACATGTGACTCTATCACACTGAAAAAGATCGCCAATAATCGACAGGATTTTTGGTAATTTTCGATATTCTCACAGTGCATTGTTCAGAGCAATTCTCTGTTGAAATTACACATTATTTCGTCTCCATCATCTTGGAGCAGTCTCCTCTAAAAACAACATATTTCCATTAAAGCTTGAAGTTTCAATGGAAACAACAGAGACAAGATTCAAACAAAAATTCATAACATTTGAATCAACTGCATGGCTGGAACCTCTCTAACATATTCAATGAAATTATGCTATTCCTGCCTGACGGCATGATATTGTCATAGTATCATACCCATATTGAGTTCAAAATACAAAGTTATCATTTTGATGTCATGTCTGGCTCAGTATATTTTTGACTTTGTCATTAAGATGTTTCATAGCTAACTGTTTGACACGCAGGGAGATATTCATTATTCACAAAAATTAACCAATTACTGCATCATGAACAAATATCTCTTGCTTCATAAGACCATATTACCATTTGAAGTATCTTATGAAACAATACAATCCAATTGAAAAATCCATTTGTTTGGTTTTAACACTGCTTTCGGAGCTCTACAGGGCAAAACAACAGAAAAAAAAATAAATTGTACAGTATAGAACTTTCAGGACAATAAAAATACCATTAAAGCTACACTTTTGGCAATGAATTTAGTTCAATTTCAGCTTTTACACCTACTTTGCAAACATGAGCTCTTTATGTCAGTTTCTCGTCTCCCTTTCAAATCAGTTTTATATTGTGTTCTTTACAAAAGCTCAAAGTTCCAAGCTAATTTTTGAAAGTTTTGATAAAGAGTTGCTCCTTTCTGAGCCTTCACGCACAACCTTTCATTTACAATAAAAACATGATGTACATTGAAAGTATGAATACCAGGGCTGCCAGAGGGGTGCTGTTCACATTCGTCGTAGCTCTGGTGCTTGAAATTGGCATCATGACCTTGTCAGACTACATGGTGTGTTGGAAGGTAGTCTGCACAATTGATCTCAGAGCTCTTTGCGGATTTGCCGTCTGCTGAAAAATTAATGTTCTCATTTTCAATTTGCGAACAGGCTCTTCAACCTTATTCATGTTATTTTTTGTCTCCTGAATTCCTAATTTTTTGATCTGATGAAGAACCTCAAGTAATTTAATAAGTTTGTTTATTATTGATGCTGGTAGATATGATAACCGCTGAATCAACTGATTAACCATCACTAACACAAAGAAAACATTTTCAAGACAGTGACATCAAACAAACAAGTTGAAAGTTAGTTTGGAAAGTGTCTGGACTGCCAATCCGTAAAGCAGTTATGAAAGACAGTGTATTATATATTATACCCAGTATCAAAATAAATAGTAAATAAAATATGTAAATAATATCCTTTGCATGCATTTATAATAATGTAGAAATTTAGAAATTTTGTATCAACAGTATATACAGCTGTCTGATGGAGAATCCCCAGGCTATTACCTCCAGGATACTATGATGTTTGAAACAAAAAGACAGAAACAAGTGAAAAGAAAATGATTAACTTCTTTTAAGAGTAGAGAGGCAGCAGCTCCACAGAGAAAGCTTGTCTCATGATGCACATACAGTATTGTGCATCATGACACATGTATATTGTATAGCCCACCTTTCCACACAAGCTGCAGGTTCAATTGTGCTTAACAGTTGGCACATTATGTTACATGTACAATTGATGTATCCTGGACAGGTCCTCACTCCAAACAAGTTTCAGGACTGCGATTCAAACCCATGTCCTCTCAGACGAGTGGATTCAAAAACAGATTCAACTGCTATAACAATTAAACCAGTTTTATTAAGCCAACGTACCCTTTCTTTTCAAATCGACTCCCTAACTGTGATGTATTTAGGGCCAAGTCCAATGTCAATTATCTGTGTAGAATCTGATGCCTGACGCAACATTATACCTTCCTCGATACATAGTCCAGACACACGTATGAGCAATTTTCAAATTCTCTGCTATCGCCAATGCTGTCTACCAATCATATGGCTTCCTATCTGTTTCTCCTTGATATTCTATGTAAAAAAATTAATTTTCAGTATCGCTGTCTTGGACATTTCGGGTGACTTATCTCTACTCCAAATTGAATTCGTTTCCCATGAAAGTTGCAGCGTTTCATCTGTCATATAGTGTGGGAAGTACAATCATGATCGTACACACTTGTCAATATTGGTTTTGCTGTCTGAGTCAAGTTACTCAGCTCAAAATACAATTGATTCCAAGATTGTACTGCTTTTTCAGACAAAGCCAATATTTGAAACCATCAAACTTGTCTGCAAACTAGCAAATTAAAGTTCTGCTGAAAATATGGTTGGTGAGTCATTTTAAAGTACAATCAGTGCGAGAAGTTTTTTGATACAACAGAATTATACAACTTGTACAACCCACACTATGCAATTTGACATGTATATAGTGTTATTAACTTCTTCTCTAATGCATCATAAGACTCCCCTACTCCTGCGTACTCAAAGCAATTTTCAAAGTACCGCAACTGCTGACACATGCAATGTACCGCTCTATCATTTTTCCAGTAAATTACATTGTCACAATCCAATTTGGCATGTCTATGGTTGTCTGAGACACTAATGTCTGGCTCAATTTAAGCCACTACAAATTCGATGGATTTCCTTAGAAGCCTTATTTCCCAATGTTTCATGCACTCCTGTAACAGTTATTTGTAGAAGTTTTTGTAATCTAGACTATGACACTGTAAGGAATCAAATGATTATAATGGCAATTCCCTTTGGCCTAATTGATTTATCTTCATTACTAGATATTAAAAGAAAACAGTAGAATATACTCATACGTTTTTTTTTCCTGGAAATTACCCTTCATTTTATTTGTCAATGCAGCACCAAGGACAGAGCCAAAGACTGGCATACCCACGTTGCCTGCTCTGACAACTTTGACCTGACAGATCATATACTGTCTCAGGCCGCCAAATTATGACCAAAAGCACTGATACAAAGCACACTGCACAAGCAATGCTGGCCTATGCCTCTCTGTGGCAATATGAAATAGAAATTCTGCAGTATAATAGATGTTCCATGTAGAACTGTAAAATGGTATAGAAGCGTTACATTGAAACCGAATCCATCGGTTGTTGATCTCTCGGATGTGATTTCTGTCATCGGGATGATTGATTATAAAATATATAGTTCGGTTGTCCACTATAATGCATTAGGTATATGCTGCCGTTCGTGCATCATGAAAGTGAACAAAATTAATGCGTCATCTATCCTAAGTCCAATATACGGAAAGTAGGTTGACCGTTCACCTTTCTTATCATTCTGTACGTAAATATTAGAAAAATTCCATATATCCAAAGAAGCAAGGCTGAAGGTCTGACAAATGAGAAGAAATAATGAAGCACTGTTCTTTTTCATGCAGGAACCAGACAGCTTATTGTCTCCTTTTTCAATTCGCTTATACTTTACAAAAGCTTGAAGTTTCAAGCTAATTCTGCAAAACTTTTGATAAAGAGCTTTTCATAAGCTACAACATGTATAACAAACTACTTTTTAAGCTTTCATGGACAACGTCTCGTTTACAATGAAATATGAAGAACTTTGAAAGTATGAATACCGGGGCAGTGAGACGTAGGCTATTCACCTAAATCATGATTCTACTGCTTGATATTTCATGTGGCACATACGAAATGTTGATGTTTTTATCCAAGTTTGCCTGGAATATGCTATGTGGAAGTGTTTGCCTACACAATATGTCCCTGAAGGAATGGCTCTGAGCGTTCCACAAATGAAAAAAAGGATGTCTATATGTACGGAGTACTATTGTGTCCAAAATGAGATAATGCACAGTATAATTTTTTCTTGAATTAGCACACAAGGGTACTGTTTCACTGATCTGTTCAATAAAGGCAATTGCATCAATATCTCCAGATCCCGCACAACCGTAATTTAATTTAGCCTTCACAAAGAATCTGAAGCATGATAATTTTTTTTTGTGTTTTCTAGATACCCAGACCAGACAGACTCTGAGCAATTTTCCAGGTCTCAAACATTGCTACTTACATGTATGTCTGCAACCAATCATGTGCATTTATATGTCTGCTTGTTATATACTGCTTTGAAAACCAATTTTGACACAACATGGGTGTCTGAGACATTTCCGGACAACTTATCTCAATCCAAATACAATGTATTTCCCAAGGAGCCACTCTGTGTCATCTGCCTTACTAGGTTTACCCCTAAAACATTTTATGTTTGCTTGACTGTTTGGGCAAGGTTAGTTACACAAATTGATATGAATTGCAGATATGGCCATTTTGCCATAATCATTCCATCCGTTAGTCAACAACTTTTAACTTTAAAATGACCCAAAAAGTCATTGATACACTACAAAATCTGTGAAGTTTTATTTGTTCATAAGAAGTGGGCATGCTGCGGTGATCTGAAACAAGAATGCTTTGAACTATTCAGGCTATCACCAAGTTCACGGTCGATAGAAAACTTTTGGTTCAGCAATTTCTAGAATTCAATCAATAAAAAAGGATTTGGGACTTCCAAAAAGTAATTCATAACAAAATCTCTATGTTGAAATTATATTCACTGACATGAATCACATATTTGAGCATGCAGTTTCTCAATAAATTCAAGAAATGACTAAATGCAGCTCCATGGGCATCAATATCTTTTGGCTGCTCTACTATCATGAATAATATTAACAATTGAATTTATTCACTGACAACTACATTTTCCACATGGTCCAGGCATCAAACAATAAGTGACAGCCATATATATTCAAATCATGGCAAATCTATTTAACACAAAGTATTTCAGATCACAGTGGGAGTATACTGTGACGAATGGAAAAAACAAAGCAAGATCAAGTTTTGAAATATGTACATCTTATTTGCATATATCATTGATAAAAGAACCAGTCTTTTTTAAAGAAAGACATATTGAATAAAAAGTATGAATTTAAAAAGTCACAACCAGTCTTGGAATATAGGAGTTCTGGATTGTTTTGTGTAGGAATCCAGAAAAGATTACTCTTTCGCTGAATGTCATGACTCATGATGATTCTGACAGTCACAATAATTGTCATTCTGCACTGGTTGTCTCTTTACATAGAAAATGGACATTCTTAGCTACCGTGATATCAACGCACTTTGAATGAATAATTGTTATTTTCTGGTCAATCTGTAATCTGTGCTTGTGCAAATTTACGATAGGGAGAGGGATATTAGCACCCACGAGTTTCAACCTACCACCAATGGTAATTCTGTTCTGCCCTCGGGAATAAGGGAAAATCCTTTAGAGGCTATTACTGAAGCTCCACAGTAATTTGCACACAAATCAGTTTGGAGTAGTCTGCTGCAGTCCACTTAACTCTCCTCTGACCAGACATATGCTCCTGTCTCCATTAGTGTCCAAATATATCTTGCAGTTTTGGGGTGAACACCACCCTGTGTTTTTTGCTGGTTTGTAAACAAAAAATTCCGAAAAGAGTTTTTCTCAGCTAACCAATTATAGCCCTGACTGTCTCTTTTGGACATTGCAATACATTATGGTGCAAGAAGTGCAATTTGAAGTGATGAGATTGATTTAGTTATGAATCATTCTTAAATTGACCTAGTTCGATGTCTCCTTTATTTTTGACATGATATTTGTAAGTTTACCATGTCATGAAGTGAATTGCTATTTTCTCTTGGGAATTCAGCTTCATAGTCCCGATATATTCAACACGTTAATTTCTCATCTCATTGATATAGACCAAGATAAATGTGTTAACCTATGCAGAAAAAACTGACTGACAAATTAAACTTTAAGTGATATGTTCCATACAGCAGTTACACCAAAAGAAGTAGCATTCTTTGCAAGTGTTATTGCGTTCCATTTGGACAAGTTCATCTGACACTAGAGCTGCCATCAGTGCGTCAACCAATCTCTAAATTGACAATCTCCAAATAGTCAAAAAGCCAAAAAAGACTTGATTTACATATTGGCGAAGAAATAACCATGCCCATTTCTGCAATTATCGCTTATTACGTGTCTTTTTGGACCACTTGGCACATTCACAAATCGCCAATCTTTTTGCCTATTCCTGTAATATCGCCCCATTGAATGAAATGCGGGACGCAGTTGCGGGATGCGGTATCGCGGAATTCCGATTTTTTTTTCAAATTCGGCCTTGGGAGTGCCTGTCTGATCTTTCTTAATTTGAAGCACTTCTAGAAATGATAGGATCGTAATTTTTTCACTGTTAGATTTGTCTTGGTGAGATGGGTTCAATTGGCTTGGTTATAGCTTCGTAGCTTTATTAAAAAAATCAATCAAAATATGATATTGACTGAGCCAACCATGTTGAACTTTTTAATTATCAAATTATCAAGTCAGTTGGGTGCATGCCCCTGAGTGGGGAGCTCAGGGTTTAGGCCAACAACCAGAATTTGAAATGCCAGTTTCTGTTTTTTAAAAATTTTTTTCATAGGCTTGCGCTTCTATAGATTAATTTTTTGTCCATGGACCTTTACTTGTAGGCCATCTACGTGACCAGGGAGGGTAGAAAATTGTCAGGTGAAGTTATAAAAATAGTTGAATTAAACTTGAATGTCTTTAATTTAAAAAAAAAGAAAATATTATACCAGTCACTAACAGACTTATAATTTCTGTTTCCACTTAATCCTCCAAGTCTAACCCACGTGGACCTGTCCATTAAGTATTTAGATTGGAATGTGATGGTATAAAGGCACATGAATAATAAAAAAAAAATGGTTAGGACACTGACTAGAAAATTCTTGGAAATTTTCTAGACAAGCTACAGAGATAAATCTGGTGTCAAAAAATAGCTAATTTTAAGCCGCATTTAATGGTGAAAAAATGAAGTCTGTATCTTTACTAGGAGTCGCGCAAATCGTAAAAAACCGAATCCCGCATTTGCGGGATTTCCGCTGCTGTGCCCCGCATTTTAATGTCGAAAGTGGGCGATAATTGCAGGAATGGGTACGATTTAACTATTTGTTAATGTTCTAAGCGGCCCGAAAAGATATTTAGAGATAGGCAAATTTTGCCAATAGGAACAATAGTGTGCCAATAGTTAGAATAGCTTTATTGTTCCTTTTGGCAAAGTATGCCAATAGTTACAATAGTTTGCCAATAGTTAGAATAACAAATTGCTCCTTTGGGAAAAGTTGTACAATTTCGCCCAAAGGAGAAATAGGCTGCCAATAGTCGAAATAGTTTGCCAATAGGAGAAATAGCCATGCCCGATTGTAAAATTGGGCACGATTTAGAGATTGTCTGCAGCAATCAGTCTTCACTATTGAGGCATTTCTCATTAAGCATTTAAAGTGTCTGACAGAAATCACAAATCTGCCAGAAGGAAATTTCATGTTTGGCAGGTATGGTGTCAAGTACATGTCTGAAGAAGGAAGAAAATCAGACAGACAAAAAAAAACAGCCCCAAGGACACAATTTAATATGAGAATCCGCATACAGCTGCTGCAGTTAGGCCTACTGATGCATATTACATCTACACTCGAAAAGTATGTTATCAGTATATATTGAAAACTTTTTTTTTTTAATATTTACAAATGTTGTCACTTACATTTATGGACGGCCTGGGTTGAACTTGCTGCCATGTATTAGCACATGCTGAAAATCAGAGAAATGGGGGAGGGGGTGTTACTCAATGTGATTACTATGAAAGTAGTTTCGAGATCTAGATAATGCTATGAATATAAATGTTTCGACAAGAAACAAGTCTGCCAAGAAGTGGGAAAGACGATATTGCTTTCTGTCAGAGAAGATAGGACACTACTGTAGGGGAGCTGAGGTGTAAGCAAAGCACCTACAAGAACCTGTCCAGCATCATAAATCACCTTACGTGTAAGAAGCCCGTCAGCAATATCTCCTGCTACCATGTCATTTGATATGTCAATTACAAGTCCGACATGAGTGATATGTGGTTTTGTGATTTGCCTGCTTTCAAAAAGCAATGTACCCGATAATATTTATGACATAAAGATATGAAAAATCTTCTTCTTTTTCAGTGACAAGCGTTATGAAGACACGCTGGAAAACGATACCTAATGAGCTTGTGGCTGCCTCATCATTTATTTTAGAATTCATAGCACTTTTAAATGAATGACATACCACAAAATGAGGAGAATCATAACAATGGCGGTTGTCTACTTAAAATACAAAATTCTGGATTCAACACATTTGGGCCATTCGTGTGCAGATATTTCTTGATGCATATTCTTCATTTTGAATATACATCATAAACACTAATTGGAATTTCCATGTTGTTGTGACGCGGCTCTAAGTTATGGTGTTACTTGACATCTACCATCTAATTCCTCATACTGCTCAACTTTTTGATTAAAAGCTCCAGACTTCATGTGAAGGTGTTGGGATTAGACTTTGGCGAAAAATATGTTCATATTGCAAGTAATGAAAAGCAAGGAAAGTGTACCTCTAAAAACAGCTTTAGCTTTTGTGACCAAGCTGACTTTCCTTTTATCGTGAAAAGACAACTTCACAAAAACTAAATAAAGTTTGTTGTCACATATATAACTAAATATCGCCAGAACCATAAGTATTAAAAATATTGTGAAATTAATTTCACCATTCATTCAGACAATTAGATTTGCACATACATCGATTAGTATAGATTTGTATTGCAGACACATCACTCCATCGCATACTGATAGCATACTTTTCAATATTCTTGCAGTTCATTGTTTAGAGAAATTTCCGGCAGAAACACTGTATTATTTTGTCGCCGTCATCTTGGAGTAGTCTCCTCTGAAAACAACTAATTTCCATTTTATAGTTAGTTGTTTCAAATGAAACAACAGAGACAGCATTAAAAAAACATTCAAAACATGTTAATCAACTGGCTGGAACAACTAAAATGCAATCAATTTTAAAATTGTGCTCTTTCAGCCTGACGGTATTTGCCAAATTATGTCTTTGATGTCTTGTTTGTCTTTAAATGCTCCTTTGCAAAGCATCACATGCACAGAAGCAACACTCTAGAAGACCATAATACTCTCGCAGGATTCTTTTAGAGCCTGTGCGAAAGTGGGCGTACTTGTAGATCTGCAAAGGTGTCCCTTTGGGAACTCTTCTTGCAATATGGTTGTGTGTCTTCTCATCACATGAATGAACGAAAAAGGCATAAAAAGAATAAACAAGTATGATGTACAGTGGATGCTGTGAGACAAGTACATGTAGCTACTAATCCCTGAAAGCATGGTTGATTAGATCTAGTTCTTTGCAGGTGCTATTAATCTCAACACCACATTAACAGTGTCTACGAAAAAGATACATGTGTCATACATAAAATATGTGATATATGGTAACCATACCCTTCCACATAACAGTATAATACTATACCACCAAATAAATGTGAAAATACATGACAACATTCATGATAACATTCAGAAGATTACATTGCAAAGCTTCTGTTTTTCTTTTCCCATTCTTGTGTTGAATATTAATTTTACCAAGACAGTTACATTCATGTTACATGATATAAGCAACATTTCTTCGTGGTTCAGTAAATCAAAGATAGGAAGTCAGCCTAAGATGTCTTAGAAGATGTATAGAAAGAAGTCCCTGTCAGCATGCCTCGGCGGTCTAACGTTGGCCCGAAGCGGGTCCGTCGCTGCTGACATCGGACTGACGCTGGGCCGACGTTGGACCGCCGAGGCATGCTGACAGGGGTATTACAAGGGGCCACCAAATCCATGTCTCATCCAAACGACATTCAGCTGGGACTTGGCTTGTGAAGGTATACTGAACATTTTAGGTTCCCCATTCGGTGTTCGAAAACCATGCAGGCTTAGACCTTCAATGGAGCTAGAAGGCACATTAACCACATAGCTATAGTTCTGCTAAAGACAACCTAGAAAGCAAAAGAGCAGCACTAATTTGAGCATTAAGGTAATAACTCCTTTTTCTTAACTGTTAATATATTAAAATTCAGGAGAAGATCCAAAACAATGATGCAAAGCATATGGATGTTGGTCTATGACTCTCTGAGGACACATTACACAGAAATTCGGCAAGAGAGTAGATGCCCCTTGACAGTGCACTAGGTGTGGTTCCATGCTGCAAAAAAAAATGCATCATCTATCGTAAGCCTTATGTCGGCAAACTTTCCAGGATAGGTGTAAAAAGCCATTTTGATAATTCTGTGTAGATACTAACAGAACTGCATTGTGTACTTCTGACAAAACTTGCTAAAGTTATGAAATGCAGCACTAAACGTGCACAAAACGTGCACAAAATGTGCAATCGATTTTTTTTAATGTGAGACACAAGAAAACAATAGTCATTTTTGAGAATCCACATACTTTCTATAGCAATCAGCGATTTTGTGTGCCACTTACAAATGCTTTAAGTCGCTTGGTTATTTTCTCAAAGCTCTTTTCATGGAAGTTTTTCAAAGGCAGGAAAACATGCAATAGGCTGCTTTCTGAGCCTTCATGCCAGGAATTCTGCTTACAACGATGTATGATGTACTTGGAAAGTATGAATACCAGGACAGCCATATGTGTGCTATTCACATAGATCATTGCTCTGGTGCCTGGCATTAGCACATATACCGAACAAGGTTTCCTTGTGAATTTTGTATGCAAGTCTGCACACCAAAATTGATGGATGAATATACACTAAGAATATCATTTAATTTGAAGGTCATGGAGGATATGAAAAAAATTAATGTATGACTGTATGTATATTTTGGAAAAATCATAAAGCTTTGTTATTGAACAGTTGACACCTTTTGTTTCACAATATTTTGACACAGTCTTCCCTTAATCTCAACTGTGATATGGAAATATTGTCTTCAAAGTCAGTTTCCCTGACATGACTCATACATTTTCATTTCAATTTTAGGAATGCCTATGTAACCTCGTAAGCTAGGCAACCTTTTTGATTATTCAATTGTCATGAATAATATTGACGGTGGTGAATTTATGCATTCGCGACCAATGTCTTCCACATGTTCTGGAATCAATCTTTACTTGTCACCTTTGGATTCAAATCATGGAATATTCATTCTGGCATTAGGTATTCCTTGTCACAAACAAACTGTGACATAAAAGGGAGAAAACGAAATCGAGACCCCTTTTTGAAATAAATGCATGTAAAAATTGTCTTTGTTGAATAATATGAATGATAAGGAGCATGCTGTATCAACAAAAGCCAATATACAGCAGAGATTCACCCATTCAAATAACTGATACTTTCAACCAGATAATCCATAGAGGGTTTTTTATTTTGACACTCATAAAATTGGTCCTTGCCACACAGTTTAGCCACATTGGAATATAAGGCTTTCAGCGTCATCCTTGACTGGCTATTTTCCTGATGACTAGCCACTTTCCTGACTAACTATTTTCCTGACCAACATGTACTTGACTATAAGGAGAGGAATATTAGCCCTATAAGGTTCAACTTACTAGCCACAGTAATTCTGCCCATGGGAGTTTAGGAAAATCCTTTAGAGGCTATTACTGAAGCTCTACAGTAATTTGCTCACAAATAAGTTTGGAGTAGTTTGCCTACAGTCCACTTTACTCTCCTTTGACCAGACATATGCTCCTGTCTCCATTAGTGTCCAAATATATCTTGCAGTTTTGAGGGAAACTACTTTGTGTTGTAAACAAGACATTTTAAAACATTTTCTTCGGCTGACTTACAACGAAAACTTCAGCTTTTACTTACAGTTATCAGTGCTGTTATAGCGTGAATGTTACACAATGGTGTGTCAGCGTATCATTCAGTCGTGCTCATTTCAAGTCTAAGAGCTTATCTTTTC
This sequence comes from Platynereis dumerilii, assembly GCA_026936325.1. Lineage (NCBI taxonomy): Eukaryota > Metazoa > Annelida > Polychaeta > Phyllodocida > Nereididae > Platynereis > Platynereis dumerilii. The sequence continues at coordinate 225,965 of JAPTHN010000239.1, read as the reverse complement.
CACTATTTTCCATTCTACAATGCAAATTAACCCATTCATTGTTGTTTTCTGGTAGATCTTTCGGAACCAAATTGAATGTATATTACTATTCTAAAAAGACCGCAGGGTCAGGTGCATTTTTAGGGGCCGACCATTTAATAATCAGGGGGACTTGGAGTTTCCTCAGGCTTGTCTGATTACCCTATTACCTGGCCTCATCCCTGTTTAACAATGAAATAGCTAAGGTGAAATGAAAGGGCTACACAAGCTGCTTAATTGTGAAATATATATGTAAATCAGACTTTATGGAATTGCCCAGAAGTTAATTTGTGTTTTGATTTTATTGACATGCGAACCATGTAAGACAGTTAAACACGACTAAAGTTTAGTTTAGTAGCCATTCTGGACTCGGCTCCTTGGACCTCTGTATCCAGATCTTACAATATATATACCTGAAATTTAAATATCAAAATAGATTGGAATCTTCAGAAAAGTCAGTCTAGTGGGTTGTTGTGGGACAGCATAATTGACACATTTGGCCAAGAAAACTTTTTTTTTCCGTTTTAGTTTTGTCCTTTTTTGTTGATCCGGCATTAAAAACCATTTAAATTGAAAGACCATGTCTTAGAATCAAATATGTACGTATTTACCGTCTGATCCTTCTCAGGAGTAAAAATGCTAAAGACAATAGAGAAGATATCATAAAAAGTGAAATATTCTTTCACTATCGTTCTGTAAACTTGACAAAGTTTTAGTGAGTGATGATTCAGTAACAGTTGTGTCAGGTATTGAAAAATAAAGGCTCAAAATCGTGACATTGCAAATTATGTAATGGTTTTATTTGGGCCCTCCAGTGAAAATAAATTAAAATACTTACATAATACTGATCAGACAATCTAAATAATAATTTGGAACATATTATTTAGAAGCTCTCTTACATTGAGCGCAGATATTGGTTTTCATCAGAAAAATATGGCACTACTCTAGGAGAGCTGAGGGTAAGCAAAGCACCTACAAGAACCTATCCAGCATTGTAAATCACCTTCTTCTTTTGTGCAGTAATCCTGTCAGCAACCTTGTCCCCCAAGTATCCAGTTTCAATGGTCTACTCCCAGTCCAGCATAAGCGCACTGCTGAATATGTTGGCCACTATGTGGGGTGATAGTAGCTAAATTAAACATTCTTTGTCTTGCACTATTTCAAGATATTTACTTATTTTACATAATCTTTATTCTATTAAATAGCATTGTACATAATTATATAACTTAAAAAGTACAATGTTTCTTAGAGAAATATATTTTTGTAGACGTGCTGTGACCTGTAACCAAATCCGAATATTATATGTTGGTCCTGGGATTAACTAGTTGAAAAATTGAATTGCAGTAATTGACGAATTACAATAATAATCTGACCAATCTGTATCCAAAACTTTATCACTGTTTTCCAAATTCTTGCTCACAGTCTCCTTGATGCTTATCTGGTATCTAAAATATATCAAAAGTTTGATTTGTACTTCCATATTAATGCACCATCTACTCCAAGTTGTGAAATTTCTTGATATCTCATCCTCTTGCCAAACTTTTGATTAAAAGTACTACACTTGATGGCAAAGGTGACAATATTAATCATCAGGGAAGATTTTTACTCACATCACATCTGGTCATGCGTCATGAATGGTCCATTTTGCATCGCAGGTCAAAAATGTCTATTTTTTGTATTTTCTGATATATCATCACAGAAGCATAGCACTATACAGTGTTTCAAACAGAACTTAATTATCTTGTATACTCTTCGAGATATGGGCACTTTTGTGCCTCCCCCGCTCATTGAAATATGTAGATTAAAGGGAAGGTTTTTAAGGCTTTTCTCAAAATTGATGTTTTTTATTAAAACGTCTGTAACTTTTCTACTACCCAGCCAATTATAATGGGGTTTGTTGCAAAATGATTCTAGCTAGTTTCTCTAATGATATATGTCAAGACTTTTCCATTAATCTGATTGATCGATATGAAAACCTGACAGCAAAAACAGACTTTTAAAATTCCCCTTAAAATCCCACCTTCTACTTGTGTTTCCAAGTGAAATTCACCAAAGAATTAAGAAAAAGTATATTCCCTTTAACTAGGCATGTTCTGGACATTAGTTATCCTTTTATGAGACAGCTCATCTTAAATGTTACACAATTACGACACAGGAAGATTTCTGGTCCATTGATCAAAGTGATTGGGAATTAGCATAAGAATGATGAATATATCGATAGATATGGTAAGCACAGCCCTGTATGGCCTGTTGTGACTACTCACAAGGTTACTTTGAGGAAATGAGAGAGAGGACAGGAGTCCTCAACATGCTACACGTTTACCCATGTGAGGGATCTTTTCCTTGCCCGGTCCAGGCTCTAATACAAGGATACCCCAATTTAGCAACTAATCTGAATGACATCAAGCTTGGTTTTTGCTTTTTAAGGGTACATTGAAAATACTTGCGTTCACAAACTACATCATTTTGCAATATGCTTTCCGTAGATTACTGCTGAGGTTGAGAATGACATCTGCTTGGCTTTACCTGAGAAGCACTCAAATACTCCATGTAAGATATCTAAAGCATAGGACATGAACTAAAATAACTATCTGAAAAAATAAACCATGACTGGGACAGTGTAGAGGGGCTGACTTCTCTTAACAATAGTGCTACACCGACTCCGCTACACCGACTCCGTATCCACCCCTGATTCTGACTGACATCCTCAATGTCCTGGGCAACAGCGTTTTAATGGTTTAAGTGATTTTAAAATGGATGAAAGTTCTGTAAACTAGAGAATATTTCCTTTCTTCTGATATCAACTATGTTGAAATAACTTAGGTTGAAGTGGCAGAACAGTTCTATTGAATATTTTGTTTTGAAATTTCTTGCGACAAATCCACCATTTTATCAGACCAGTTCATGACGCATGACCATCTCATAAAAGCAGGGAAAGTGCAATTTATAAAGGAGATTTCTCGCTAAAGTCCATTCCACTTAATCATGCCGAGTGCTATATTGCTGAGTGCTAAATTTCCTGCACTGCTGATGTTCGGAGCAGTGTCTGTCAAATGAGATGAAATTAGAGGCCGCTGATGTCAACAGATTTTGTGTTGCTTTAGTCTAAAATTAACTGAATGTCAACATTAAAGTTAAGCAATGATTCAGGCTGTCATTTTGGTGCAGTAGATTAATAAATTTACAAAACTTAAAACACTGTTGCATCGGGAAAAAGGGCTTTAGAACCTCAATAAGTTTTGAAAAGCTTGGATCCAGGCTTGTATCTCAGATGTTTTAAAAGTCAGATTGGTGTTTCATTCTTCATTTATATCATCGAAATAGTTCTGAGGTAATAACAGAACATGTAACACCATTTTAAAATGATTCATGAATACTCGCAACACCATTAAACAATTCATGTATACTCTTTTAAGAGCAAAATGCCTGGTGGATGTGATTTGTGTGAGATGTTAAATTGGCAGACCCTTGTATCAGTATCTGTTCTGAATAGTGAAATGTCTCTTATATGTGGCAAATGACTACCATGTTGAGGACGCCAACTCTCTGTCTCTCTCATCTCATCTAAGAACCTTCATGATCACCAACAATTGAGCTTAGAGGGATGAACTTACCATATTTATCTATCTAACTATGCCTGAATAAAGAGTGCATCTTTCTGATAATATGTTTGGCTTATCATGCACTTACTGCTGCATGACATTGCACATGCTACCTGTCCTTAACAATAATTAAGAAAGTCATGTATCACAGGCAACCAACATGCCTGAAGCAACTGGACCTTCTTTTACATGAAATAGAGTAAGGCACCTGATCTCAACCCCACAGAAAAAGAATGGCATGGAAAATTGTGTGGCATTGGATGACATCTGAAAAAAAAAGGAATTCCTGCACAGTCTGTATTCTGCAGTACTTAATCCTTGCTTTATCATTCATACAAATTTGCTGTTTATGCTTGTGCCACAAAACATTCACCATGCTGTGAATGTTAATTCAGATGAAGCATTGCTCAAACTAACTTTTGATATACATTATGTTGGCCAACTATGGTTATCTTTTCTACCATTTCGTTACATACTATATTCATTGCAAAAGCTTGAACATGCATGGTAAGTTGATAATTTTTTTAAATTTGTTTTGTTAGCTTTTTAAAAGTAGCAAAACATGCAGTAAGCTGCTTTCACACCAGGAATCTTGCTCGCAATGATGTATGATGTATTTTGAAAGCAAGAATACCAGGGCTGCCAGACGTGTGCTATTCACATTGATCATTGCTCTGGTGACTGGCATTAGCACATCTGACATTGTAAAGTTTCCTTCTGAATTTTGTATGTTAGTCTGCACAAGAAAATTGATTGATGATTATATGGTTGGAATGCTTCTTCTATTGGAAAGTTAAGAAGCAGACAAAAAACCCTATGCATAACGGTGTGTATTGTGAGATCAGGGATCAATCAGGCCTCACAAATGTTTCATTTTGCTTGACATAGTCCACATACTATAATGCAGGATGAAAAAAAAAATTTCCTTGGCCATTTTTAAAAAAATCAATACCATCACTATTATTTTCCTGATCTTTTCCATCGCTACTTAACTGTACATAATATCTACAACCAATCATATAGGCCTATTTATTTTTTTATCTCTCCACTTTTAATATACTGCTCTGAAAACCAATTACTGTATCAAAGTGGCTGTCTAAGATATTTCCGGATAACTTATCTCTAACCCAAATACAATAGATTTCCAAAGGAGCTGCACAATTTCGTTTCTAGATCTGATAGAGTAGACAATGTAATTGCGCCACAGCAAACATTTTATATTTGCTCGACTGTCTCAGCACAGAAACTTTCAGAAAATACAACTGATTGCAAGAAATCATCAATTTCACACAAGGCCGTCATCAAAGCAGTCCGTTATCCTACAACGGTTCATTTGAAAAAAGTGTTGAAATGTTCTTTTATTTTCAAGTACAGATACAGGACACAAAAAGTGTATTTTTCCCAATAATGTATGCACTGCACAAAATGTAACAAGTAATCTTCTTCTTCCTGTATATAATTTTGTCCTGAGCTATTTTAAAAAGATTTTGTGAATGTGGTTGTCTGGGACATTATAATGTCTGGCCAACATCGAGTCACTTCAATCGCCATAGATTTTCCCAGAAGCCACATTACTCTGGCACTGTTCCAAATATATGTGCAATAACCTGAGGGATAAAACAATAAAAGGTAAATGATTAGCAAGCAATTACTATCAATCTGTCCAAATTGTTGTCTTTTAAGCTGCAGAAACTCTCTGGGTGACGAAAACCTACTAACACATGCACATAATTTCATTTTTACAGAAGGCCATTGAAGACTGTACTCTTGATACATCAGTACCTTCATGTTAGTATAATAGCCATGGAGGAAAAGGGAATATATCAGACACGCATATTGATACATCAGTATTATAAGCTGTTCTACTTAAATTAGCAGATTTCTGTAAGATGAATGACAGAAGTGCTTTACTGGTACCAAGATACAGTTTGAGTTGATTTTATTTCATGAAAATTATAGAGCTTTGTTATTAAACTCTAGACATCTCTTGGTTTTACAGCATTTTCACGAAGTCTTCCCCAAATCTCAACTGTGATCTGACAATAAGCCTATTCCATGACATGACTCATACATTTTCCGTTCAATTATAGGAATGACTATGCAGCCTCGCAAGCCAGGCAATCTAGTCACTGTGGCAAAACTGGACGAGGGTAACTGAGTTACCCTCGTCCCTAAACTAGCCTTAAATATTATGTAATGCTGCATTTGAGCTTATTACATCTTTTAAAATGTATCAAGGTGATGTACAGGCATCATTAGAGGCCGAAAAGATAATTTCAAAGGAAAGTGACCCTGTATCTCAGCTGTTGGAGTCTAAAATTGGCTTAAAGCACACCTCAAATGACGAGGGTAACTGCATCTCAAGACGAGGGTATTTGTGATCATGATATTGACATGACGAGGGTAACTGCCCTTTCTTGGCATGAAGTAGATTGACTGCAGGCTATTCCTATGCAATAATGAACGTCCCAGATGTCCTAGATTTACTTATTTGGACAAGTTCGGGTGATAAGTTAATATTTACGCTGCCTGTGTATTATATTACCACTGCAAATTTTGGAATTCTGGAGCTGTATGAGCCTATGTAACTTGAAACCTCCATCTTATCCAGAATTGACGTACAACTACAACATAATAATAATGATAACATCAAAAATTCTCATTATGGTCGTTTCACTATTTTAGAAATAAATATGTGATACATGTGATGTATTTCTTTTCAAAAGTTTCTTATACATGTAGTTAATCATTGAAATTCTTGACTTGCAAGGTCGTGCGTAGTGCCTTTTTATTCAGATCAATTAAAACATTGTCTGTATCTTTCATTTTTATACCTATTTTCTATTAAAAAAAGTTCACATTCTTTTTTTTTTCATGCATGTGGCTCAGGCATAGATAATTGACCTCTTTCACTTATACTTGTTGTTTCTCAACCTCAATACATAAGATTTAGTTTCCCTTTGGGATTACTATGAAATTCTCCACATAGGCTTAACAGTGTTTCACACACCTCAACTTTTTTAATTATATAGCTTTTTCAAAAAGCAACAAAATCTTCTTTTTCTCATCAAATTATACTTTCTGCATAATAAAATAGGCCAAACAGTGTTGAATTTTCCAGGCAACTTTTTGCATATATATGAAGAATTACATTGAAACTCCAAGTACAATGTGATAAAGGTACACTGCCCTCCAAAAGTTTGAATAAACCCGGAAAAGTGTGGTTACTTTTAAAAATACTCGATTTTGAATGGAATCTTTGTTTTACATTTACATCAAACAATATCAGAAGTCACAGTGAAGACAGAATCTTCTTTATTTTGTGATTTTAGATAATTTTTGTTGAAATTTATGGCCTTTCTCGATATCCCAAATTTTGGCATTTTATAAAAAAAATGCCACAGCTCAGTTACCTTCTAGGTTTATGAATTTAATCATATTTAATTGTTTCTAGAGTTGTAACATGATCGTAACAGTTATTTTAAACGCCAAATAAAAATTAAAAATTGGACATTGAATCTTCAAAAATACTAAATTTATATAACTTCGGGTCACCATGAATTCAGTATAATCATAGAATGTATCTTTTCAAGTGAAAATCATTTTATTTGAGCTGTTCAAGCATTGTTTTGACCCAAAACTAGTCAAAATCAGTAAAGGCGATTTTGTGGTCTAAAACTTCTGGTAAAATCATCAGAAACCAGGGGAAATGTGTAACAAATGATAAAATGTCATAAATATGGATGGTAGCTGTGCTTTTATAGCTTTTCATAGAAAATGATGGAATGGGATATCGAGAAAATTATATAAATTTATACCAAAATGATCTAAAACCATGAAATATGGCCGCCATATGGCCTCAATATGAATTTCCATATTATTTGATGTAAGTATAAACCAAATATTGTGTTGAAGATGAAGTATTTCTGAAAGAAATCGAACCTTTTCTGGTGTATTCAAACTTTTGGAGGGTAGTGTACATGTGGGCCTATGTTTACATTTATTTACAAATTTTAGAATGAGCCAAGCTTTTGCAGGTGACTTTTATGTAGGCCTATATGCCAACTTTGATATTATGTAATACTAAAATGAAGTCAAGACAGATTTTAAAGAGTTAAGGAATTTGGATACATCCTAACACCCCACTAGAATGTCTACCCTACGAAATGGTATTAATACACGAATCTGCACATTCTCAAAAGTTACACAGGACTACGGGTGAACAATTGAGATGATCTTATCAATTTCTAACTCCTCGCTGGAATTGACCTCAGATTGGAGAAACTAAGTGGGAGGTTTGTTTTTGTTTCAATGCATATTTCGATCTGGCTCAGTGGCAATGCTTCATGAAATTAAGACGGATAAGACGATCTCTCAATCTGATATTGTGAAGTAATGCAATAAGCAATACTATTAACCAATAATCAATAATGTATTCTTCATCCTCCTCCAAATCTCCGTGTTCCTTTTCTGTCCATATTCTCCTATATTTCTCATCTCCACGCATGCATGCATTGCATATATGCTTATCCTATACAACAGATTCGTTAGTATGGGTTTCTCTGGCTGTTTTCTTACTTTCTACGTGGCATGTTCAGCTTCCCTGATTGATCCAAGTGCAATAAAACATCCTCCAAATCTGTAAGTTATACATAGGAAGCAATGGAATATGTATTATTCCACTTCATTGAGCTGCCGAGTTTGGTTTGTAGACAAGATTAGCAAATAAACACAAACAGTTACTGCCAATGCCAGACATGTCAGTGGCTTTGAAATTCGTTTTCATGGTATTCAAATGAGATTCATGCTTTTAATTCACTGTCTCAACCAATCACAGGAAGAATATTTGCTACGTTTTTCTGTGCCATTGAAGACACTCATACTTCCTGAAATTGCTGTAACTAAAAACTTCATCCCCAGTATGTATTATGTTCTCCTGCCCCCACCCATCAAATACTTCCTCTTCTCTCCATAATCCTAACTCTAATAATTTATCTTGTCATGCATATTCTTCTTTTTCTTCCGACCTGGGATTTCAATTATATGACATTCTTTCAAGATATAACGACCTACCTGTGAATCTCCATCCTGCCTTTGACATTTCTACCACATCTATAAATGATTTAATATTCAATTTACATGCAGTTACCTTAGTCATCATCTCCAGTTACCCTCGTCTTCCAATTATTGGAAAAGCAGCTACCCTCGTCTTGTTTTAACATGGGATCCAATGGGATGACCTAGTTTTTTCACTAAATTTTAACAAATTGAGACGAGGGTAACTCAGTTACCCTCGTCCAGTTTTGCCACAGTGCTATTGATCATTCAATTGTCATGAATAATATTGAATAATATTGACAAGTGGATTTATGCATTCAAAACCAATGTATTCCACCTGTTGTTGAATCAATCTTTAGGTTTCGACTCAGGATCCAAATCATGGAATATTCATTCAGCCATGATGTATTCCTTCTCACTAACAAAGTATCACATAAAAAGGAAGCAAAGGTAATCCAGATCCATTTTGAAATAAATGCATGTAAAAATTGTCCAAGGTGAATAATATGAATGGTTGGGAGCATTTTGTATCAACAAAGACAAATATACAACTAAGCCTTATCCTCTCTTACAGATGCCTTGAATCACCAATTTGTTTAAAGAATGAAATTATTATTACAATCATTCGGTTACTATTACATTCACAAAGCTTGTTTCATCTGTATTGATCCATTATTTGAAAATTCAAAATTGAAGCCAAAATATTGCAAAATTTAGCAATGTCTTTAGTACCTCTTAAAAAGTTTGCATAATGAACATGCATAAAGAGGTGTCAATTAAATTGAAAGTAATCCCCAACTGCTTTTGATATTCACTAATCACAAAACGGTAGATAACAATTTTGATATCCACAGAAAGCTTTTTTATTTTGATTTTTGAAACACAAAAATAAAATGTGTCCTTACCATACAGTTTAGCCTCATCGGCATATAAAGGGTTTCTTATGCATCCTTGGCTTGCCTTTTTCCTGACAAATATGAACTTTCCTATTGACTATAATGGAGAGGAATATTAGCACCAATGACTTGAAAAATGTAATCCTGCCCATGAAAATTTAGGGTAATCCTTTAGAGGCTATTACTGTAGCTCTACAGTAATTTGCTCACAAATCAGTTTGAAGTAGACTGCCTGCGAGTCCATTTTACTCTCCTCTGACCACACATAAGATAAGATAAGATATTACTTTATTGTATCATCAATAAACATAAGTACATGATGAAACTCAATTTGGCATAAATAGACAAGCACACCAAGCAGTGCAAATAAATAAATATGATATGACAAGAGTAAATTATAATACTGAAGTAGATACATATATATATACAAAGGATCACAGACTAGATTTATGGTTGTATAAATACATTTGACATAGACATGATGTACATTGTCTTTAAAGTTCAGCTTATCGTCAATGACAACAGTGTAGATCGACTTTGTGAAGTGCATGGAAGTGAAAATTTAATTGCTTGATGGAGAGCTTGTCAAAACCGCGGCAGCCTGTTATGCTGGCGCCACCTGTCTCCATTAGTCCCCAGATATATCTTGCAGTTCTGGGAGAATATTACTTTGCTGTCTTTATTAACCACAAGCTATGAAAGTATTTTACTCAGCTGACTTACAACACAGACTATACTACCCATAGAAATACATAGAACTGACATGAGGCTGTATGACGCCACCTCGAGATGAGGTCACCAAAACCGCCATATTGGAACTACTCTGAGACATGACGTCATTGTGACGTCAGCAGGAGCAACAAGATATTGTGTTTGGCTGATTGTGACGTAACATGATGCTATTGTTACTAGTGATGTCACTATTATTGGTCACGTCACGGTTACCAAATGCCAGGCTGCCAGGCAGTTCCAAGATGGTGGATTTGGTTGCTTCATCTGCTAGAACCTCATGTCCGTTCTATGTATTTCTATGGTAGTACCTATCTTCACTCTTTTCAATCATTGTTGTTTTGGTGCAAATGTTTTATCATGATGTGCATCATTCATCCATGCTCTTTTCAAGTCTATTAACAAATCTTATCCAGTATTATCCCATCTAGGTCAACCGAATTGCAGGCAATGGCTGAATTCATAAAAAAGTATTTTAATAAAAACAGAAAAATCGGAAGTGATAAGATTAAATACATGTCATGACCTATATTGTTTAACAGCATTTGGAAGGAAGACCAATTATGGCGCATACAGATATTTAAATAGCTCTCAGATATTTACTTCCTGCCTTTGAAAAGGAAATTATATATTCCGTGCTTCAGAAAATACATTGTTATACCGATGGTCAGCATCAATTTTGCAAGCTGTCAGTGTTGGTCAGATAGGTCAATGACCAAGACTCTGACCCCATTAATGATTCAAGTCCAACTTCCTGAATCAGGGATCAACCTGCTCTGGTATCTGGATTACTCTCAGCACAACATCGAAACATTTGTACGTACAAAGCGTTACAATGAAAAGTAACTCTAGCTTGGGCAAAATGATTTTTTTAGTTGAATGTTACTTTCTAGTTGAGGTTAATTAATTTACTTACCTGTAGGTAGCGGGCAGTGTAGCACATTGTCCACTTTTGATTTTTGGCTCTCAGGTGATTACAGTCTTGAAAAATATGACAAATATATTTACCTACTGACTTAGCATTTGAGAAACCTTTACGTCAAAGCAAGTTAAGAAGGAAAATAAGATATTTTTTAATGGTCCAACAATGACTTCAAAATTTCAAAGTGTTGTAATGCAAGACCAAATATTAAAAGTCCAGAAAGATGGTAATAGTAATAGTATGTATTTTTAATGCATCAATTTCAGTGAGACTACTCATTAAAACCAGTCATGAGGAAAAATTTAACATTATAAGTAAACAGCACAGTTTATATCTATAGATTACAACATACGCTAGTGTATTTTCAGAGAATGATTGTTACATGCATATCTGAAACATTAGATATACCTGCTTAAACTTTAATTTGCTTGATAATTGAAAAATCAATTTTTTTTTTTAAATTTTTGTTACAGTAAAAATTCTGTAATATTGCCCAAAATTTCATAGACAGTGTGTCATGGGTAAGTAAAATATTTGTTCTGTGGTGTACTGTCAAGTTTACCTAAACTTGTATTGATTTGGCAAAAGTTTATAAACCCGTGAGTCTGTCACATACAAAAACATGATGTTAAAACTGTATGCCACTTCCTTTCAACAAATAACTAGTGCTTCAACATTTCCCCATCTCAAACTCTACAAACATGTATCTTGCTGCTAACATGACATTGCAAGATATGTAATGGCTATTGTGATAATATTCAGACAATGTGGATAATACGTTCAACATATTGATACAAAGCTCTCTCGGGTGTAGCACAGCTTCGCTTTGCATGGGAATAGACAAGATGACATTGCTTTCTGTCAGAAGGATGTGGCACTACTCTAGGAGAGCTGAGGCGTAAGCAAAGCACCTACAAGAACCTGTCCAGCATTGTAAATCACCTTCTTCTTTTGTGCAGTAACCCTGTCAGCCACCTTGTCTTCCAAGCATCCTGTTTCAATGATCTACTCCCAGCCCAGCATAAGCGCACTGCTGAATATGTTTTGCCACTGTCTGGGGTGTTAGTATCTAAATTGAACTTTCTTTGTGTTGCAATATTTCAAGATACTTACTCATTTGACATTATTTTCATTCTATCTCATTATATTGTACATCGTTATAAATTTTAGGATTATTTATTTGAAACATCAAAATAATTGACAAATAACAATAGTAATTTGACCGATCTGTATCCAAAACTGTTATCACTGTTTTCCAAATTCTTGCTCACAGCCTCACTGATGCATACCTGGTATCTAAACATATCAAAAGGCTGATTGAAACTCCAACATTAATGCGCCGTAGGCTCCAAATTGTGAGATTGCTCGATATCTCACCCTCTTGCCCAACTTTTGATTGAAAGTGCTGGCAAAGGTGACAATATTAATCATCAGGGAAGATTTTACTTATATCACACCTCATAAAAAGCAGGGAAAGTGCAATTTAAAAATGAGATTTCTTTCTGAAGCAAGTTCCACTTAATCATGCTGAATGCTATATTGCCTGCACTGCTGATGTTTGGAGCAACGTCTGACTAGTCCACTCAACTGAGATGAAATTAGAGGCCGCTGATGTCTGTAGATTTGTAGATGTAGATGGTTTAGGTCTAACCATGGAAGGTTGTGACCTCTCTGGAAGTACTCTGAATTAGCAGACTCATGCGCCGAAACTGACTGATATTGAGGGTGATTTGCTATACTAGTCTTAGATCTGTGCATTATCATTATTCTGTACACCAACTAAAAATTAAAAATCTGAACAGCAATAATATTTTGTATAATAGCTCTATCCCAGGCAAGTCGCACCGGAAATTGCACAATTTTAATGTATGAATTGGTAAACGATAGTTAAATAAATAATATAAATAATTAGTAACATAAATAATAAATAAATAAATAATAAATGAATAAATAAATAAATAAATTTGATTTTCGAGTAATTAGAAAGACAGTGTTTGAGCTGCTGAATATCGACTAATATTAGGAGGGTCTGGACCGACCGCTACGTTAGCCAAATTTCAGTAACGAGTCACTGTCAGACTTCAAAACTCTATTGTAACAAAAGAAAATTTTATTAATTTTTTTAAACAAGTGCTAATATATACAGTGCGAGGATGCCAGGATATGGCTTGAGTCACCATAGCATAACGGGTCTGGACCGACCTCAGTTATGATCTATGGTTTCTCTGATTTCTATGAATAGCAGCTACAATTGACTTTCTAAACTTCAGACACAATGATTTACTCGGGTGGCACCCGTCAGTTAATTCGTTATATCTGTACGATGCCCTTCCCTTTCCCCTTCTGTGTAAAAAGTCGTTGTGCAGCATGGGAGTTGAGTTAGTATTCTCTAAGTTGATCTGAATAATCCTGTTGTTGAACAGCGCAACTTCTTCCTCCAGGTCACTCTGCATTTCTTCGTATAGATGCGTGAAATCTAGACGACTTGTCCTCCCTCTGTTTAGACGGTGACTATTCCACTCTGCTAAATCCATGGGAACTATGGGGCAGAATATTGGAACTGCGTATTGATTGAAGGTATACGCTGCTAAGTCAGCCAGTTTGCTATATAGGGACTCTCTCGTTTGCTCCGCCTCTTCTTTCTGGAAAATGACTTCTTCGTAGTTCACTCCTCTGCGCTTGTTAGTAACGTTGCAAATACCAACCCAAATGTAAAAATGTGGTTTTTCGTTAAACTCCCCATGGTGCATTATAACCAAGTCATCAACCAGCTCCTTCATACTTTCTATCTTCCCACCTGGACGAGCCCAAACATCGTCCACCAACATCCGTGGCATAACATCCCTTAACCCTCCAGCCCCGCTGTCACCAATAATACAATTCATGGTGCACTCTACTTACAGTACCTTCTGATATCTGCTGATAGAATGAAAAATAGTGCATTGAAACAAGAAATATCAACGTCTACATATCACATTATAATTGACAAATTAATACCTGATGATTAAAAATTGTCAAAATATCTTTCAGGATGGTTCCCCCACTCCGCTATCAGTCTGGTTTTAAACGAGTTAATTGAGGGACTAGTAACCGTTTCCTCTTTTAATTTATTCCAATCATTAACTACCCTATGAGCAAAAACATTCTGCCTTAATTTACTGTTAGCTCTGGGTTTCGTAAGTTTGAGGCTGTGACCTCTAGTGTAAGACTGATCGTTTAGTTTGAAAAAATCTGTAAAGTCAGCATTATCTATGTTATGCACTATTTTGTATAACTTCATCATGTCGCATCTCCTTCTTCTAAATGCTAAGGAGTCTAATTTTAATGATCTCAGTCGCTCTTCATAGTTCAAATGCGAGATATTATGAATTAGCTTAGTAGCTCTTCTTTGGACCTTTTCTATTTCAAGCAAATCCGTTTTTAGGAACGGGTTCCATACACAAGATCCATATTCCAGAATTGGCCTTACAAGTGATTTGTAGAGAGGCAGAATGACTTCTCTGCTTCTATTAGCAAAATATCTTTTGATCATACCTAAACGAGAGTTTGCTTTGTTAACAATCAATGATATGTGGTTCGAGAATTTCAAACAGTCATCAAAATTAACACCTAGATCTTTTTCGTAACAATCCCTTCCTATTACTTTATCGGTTATACTGTAAACGTTTTTTGGGTTGTTTCTACCATAGTGTATGACCTTGCTCTTTTCCATGTTAAAGGGCAGTTGCCATTTAGTAGACCAATCAACAAGACAGTTAATGTCCTTTTGTAAGATGTTAACATCCTCGCTAGAGTTAATTGCATTAAATGTCTTTGTGTCGTCTGCAAAGATCTTGACATAGGACTTTATTTCATCTGGCAAGTCATTTATAAATACTACGAACAGTGTCGGGCCCAATACACAACCTTGAGGTATGCCTGAAGATACTAATTTTGTGTCCGATATTGTCCCATTTATTACTACTCTTTGGCTCCTATTAGTAAGAAAGTCATGCAGCCAAGTAATTAGATTACCTTGGATTCCATATGCCCTTAGCTTGTTAATCAGTCTTAAGTGAGGCACCTTGTCAAAGGCTTTAGCAAAGTCTAAGTAAATACAGTCGACTGCTATACCATTATCTAAGAATTTAGTCCATAGCTCCATAATTTCTAAGAGTTGCGTAGTGCAAGATCTACCTGCTCTAAACCCATGCTGTTGTTTTGAAAAGAGTTTATTTGATTCTAAGTAACTAATTATTTCGTTCCTTACCACCCTTTCCATAATCTTGCAGCATATTGCTGTCAAGCTCACCGGCCTGTAATTGGACACAGTTTTCTTACAGCCTTTTTTATAGAGTGGCTTGACATTTGCAAGTTTCCAATCCTGAGGTATTTTACCTCGGGATAAGCTCTTACAGAATACTATACTTAGAGGTACGCATATCTGCTGACGTAACTCATATAGGACCTTTGCATGTATTTCGTCTGGGCCAGCTGCCTTCGACGTGTTTAGGTTACTTAAATGTTTTTCCACTATCTCTGGAGTAACAATAATATCCTCTAAAAATTTGCCATTACTTCTGTTCCCAAGGCTAGGTAACATGTTTTTGTCCTCATCTGTATAAACAGAGGCAAAATAGTCATTGAAAAGGTTTGCTTTCTCCCTATCCTCTGATATAGTTCTGCCATTGCTATCTTTCATATCTGGAAAGTCATTTTGTTTCTTTTTCTTGGCCTTCACATAACTCCAGAATTGTTTAGGATTACTGTTTATTTCGTTGGCAATTTTATGCTCAAAGTCGCTCTTATTTAGGTGGACTTGTCTATTGACTTCATTTCTTACTAATTTAAACCTTTCCCATTTTTCAATATTTCTGTCTTTTTTATAGTCCTTCCAGGCTTTATTTTTTGCCTTTATTCCAGCTTTGACCTCCATATTTACCCAAGGCTGGCTTTTTCTATTCCTATTTCTTTTTGAGGGTATGTATTTCTTTACTAGCTTATCTAACACCTCAGTAAAGTCCTGCCACATTTCTTCCGTCGACTTCGACTCTAATCTAACATCCCACTGAATAGTTTCCAGTTCTGACTTCATAGCTTCGAAGTTGGCCTTGAAATAATTGCGCTGATCTCCATTTCTAACTGTATCATATGTAAAGTCTGCATAGAAGTTCAGTACGCAATGATCCCCTTTCTCTCCTAATGGTGGGTCGATGCTAAGGTCTTCGATAATGTCTGCATTATCCGTTAATAGCCAATCAAGAAGGTTCTCTCTTTCACCCTCTCTAAACCGAGTTGGAGATGTAACTAATTGATTTAGAAACAGATCATTGATTCTGTCGTATAATCTAGCTGCAGGGTGATGAGCACGAGTGTGAACTACCCCATTCATCCAGTCAATCTCCTTATAATTGAAATCCCCGACTATAATTCTGTTAGTGCAATTAATTGAATCCGTGCACTGCAATAAGTTAATGAGTGCCCTGTTATTCTCAACACTACTGTTAGGGCTCCTTTATATGCATCCCATTAATAGTTTGGCTTTGTTTCTCAGAACTAAGAGCACCCACACACTATCCTCAAAATTGTTATTTACCTCTATTCGTTCACTTTTAATGCCATTTCTCACATAGATTGACAAGCCCCTTCCAGTGTTGGAGTGGTGGCCTTCGTAACCCTCTAGTTCAACATTTACATACTCCTCTCTGTTAGCTATATTTTTTGGCAAAGTTTCTGATATACATAAGATATCCTTCTTGTCAATCTCTGCCAGAGCAGTCAGTTCAGATACTTTGTTATTCAAACAATCTGCCTTGGTGTACATAATCACTAACCTCTGTTTAAATCTACTAGATCCTTTGTCATCTGTCCTGTTACTTCTACCAAAGACATTCGGTGTGTCGTGAGTTTGTAAATTGCCAATTGGCCCACTCGGATTTTCGTCGGTTACAAGACTGTCTTCTACAGTAATGTCAGTTACAGTTCCATAGGCTAAACTGCGGCTCCTTGGTCTCTCCTGTTGCCGGCGGCTGGAAACTTTTTTGGAACTTCCTTTATTGTGTAGTCTCCTGGTCCTCCCTTCACTATGTAGTGTTTGGTGATTGATGCATTACTCCTTCGAAAAGCCTCGTCCGTCACTCTTCTCAGTTCATCTCGTTGCATGTTGTTCAGGTCTTGCCTTATGCTGAGCTTCTTCAGATGGTCTGGGGCTGTCTTCAACTTGTATAGACTCCTCAGAACCCTCTCCCTCTCTTCGTTTGTCCTGAACCGTACTTTAATAGGTCGGAACTTCCCTTCTGCAACTCTTTCTTGGTTTAAACAACCCAGTCTCTCAGCGTATACCATCTCTGTTTCGTGACATTCCAAGAAATTCATCAGCTCCTCTATCGTTTCCTTGTCCTGTATTGATCTCAGCTCTTTGTTCTCTATTTCGTCCTCAGGGAGTTTGTACACAACAATACCTCTTGCTCTCAGATCTTCTTCCTTTCCTGACTCTGCTACCTCGTAAATCGCTCTTTTCACCAGTTCCATTGTTGTCGGGCCTCGATTTGCTTCTTCATTGCTGTTAGCCGACGGTTTAACCACTTCTGACCAAAGTTTGGGTACGTCAGTCTTGACTGTTGTCTTCATCTCTTCCATCTCTTTGCTGACTGTCTCACCAAAGCTTCCCAGGTTTGTGCCTATCTTCTCCATGTTGTAGTCCATCTGCTTCTTGATCCCATTCATGTCTTCACCCAGCGATACCTGCTGCTTTATAATGTTGGCGGTTGATGTCTTTAGATACTCCAAGTCGTCCATAATCTTCTTGTCCATTTGCATCAGATCCTTTAGGATATGCTTTGAATTCATCTTATAGGCCTCCCACATTGGTGTGCAGCCTGGGCATAACCATAGCAGATCGTCCCTTTCCATGACTGTATATTGGGATTTGTTGATCTTAAGGCAATTAGTGTCAAATTTTTTGTCACATAGATCACACTCCAACCAGTATTGCACTTTATCCTTATCGTATTGAAGTGAGCACTTATTGCAGACCCAATCATCTTTCCCGGTCGTCGCCATGTTGTTTAGCCTAGTAACGTAGTGTCCCTGTCAGTTTCAGTCTGTCTTTTACCTTAAAACTACGATGTCGACGGATTTTGTGCTGCTTCAGTCTAAATAATAGAATGTCAACATCAAAGTTAGGTAATGCTTCAGGCTGTCATTTTGGTGCAATAGATTAGCACATTTACAATACATAAAACACTTGCATCTGGGAAAAAAGGTTTTAGAACCTCAATAAGTTTCCATAAGCTTGGTTCCAGGCTGGAATCTATCTCAGATGTTTTAAAATTCAGATTGGGGTTTCAATCTTCATTTGCATCATCTAAATAGTTTTTATGTAATAACAGAATATGCAACACCATTAAACAATTCATGAATAGTATTTTAAAATCAAAATCCCAGCTGGATGTGATTTGTATGAAATGTTAAATGGTGAAAGGTTCCTTATATGTGGAAATGAGTACCATGTTGAGGACTCCCACTCTCTGGTTCTCCCGTCTTATCAAAGAATCCTAATGATCACCAATAATTGGGCTTAGAGGGTTGCACTTACCAAATCTATCTATCTACCTATGCTTGAATAAAGAGTGAAACTTACTGTTAATATATTTGGCTTCTTACTTACTGCTGCAAGACATTACACATGTTACCTGTCCTTGACAATAACTAAGAAAGTCATATGTCACATGTGACCAACATGCCAGAAGCAACTTGACCTACTTTTACATAAAATAGAGTAAGGCACCTGATCTCAACCCCATAGACAAAGAATGTTGTGAAAAATCATTGTGGCATTGGATGATATCTGAAAAAAGGAAGTCTCTGCACAGTCTTTATTCTGCAGTAATCAATCCTTGCTTTATCATTCTTACAAAATTTGCTGCTTATGCTTGTGCCACAAAACATTCCTAATACTGTGAATGTTGATTTAGATGAAGCATTGCTCAAACTAACTTTTGATATACATTATGTATGCCAACTATGGTTATTTTTCTAACATTTCGTTCCATATATTCATTGCAAAAGCTT
The DNA here is from genome assembly GCA_026936325.1 of Platynereis dumerilii. Taxonomy (NCBI): domain Eukaryota; kingdom Metazoa; phylum Annelida; class Polychaeta; order Phyllodocida; family Nereididae; genus Platynereis; species Platynereis dumerilii. The sequence goes on along the minus strand of JAPTHN010000239.1, from coordinate 206,688 downwards.
GAACATGCATGGCAAATTGATAATATTTCAAAACTTGTTTAATTGGAGCTTTTCAATAGCAGCAAAACATGTAACAAGCTGCTTTCTAAGCCTTCATGCCAGGAATCCTGCTTACAACAATGTATGATGTATTTGGAAAGTATGAATACCAGGACAGCCAGATGTATGCTATTCACATAAATCATGGCTCTGTTGCCAGGCATTAGCACATATGGCCTTGCAAGGTTTCCTGGTGAATTTTGTATGCAACTCTGTACAGCAAAACTGATGGATGATTATGTATATAATATATATCATACAGTTTGAATTCTATTCTAGCGGAAGCGGATGAAAAATACAGTACATAATGGCCTGTATTCGGATGTGGGCGTCAAAAATGTTTACTTTTTGCTTGACATATAGTCCACATAACGTAACGCCAGATACAAATGCTTCCCTGAGCAATGTTCTAAAATCAATACTATCACTATTCTTTTCCTTCACTACTTGTACATAATATCTAAAACTAATCATATACATACTTTTTATCTCTCCACAATTTACATACTGCTCCATAAAGCAATTTCTGTAACAGAGTGGCTGTCTGAGGTATTTCCGGATAGCTTATATCTAACCCAGATACTATAGATTTCCCAAGGAGCTGCATGATTTAGTCTGTAGAACTTATAGAGTAGACAATGTAATTGTGCTACTCCGCGCATTTTATATTTGCCTGACTCTCTCAGCACAGAAACTTTCAGAAAGTATGATGGATTGCAAGAAATCATCAGTTTCAGACCGGGCCGTCATCACAACGGTCCGTTATCCAACAACGGTTGAATTGAAAAAAGTGTTGAATGTTCTTTTTTATTTTCAAAGTGCAGAGATAGGACACAAAAAGTACCTTTTTCCCAATAATGTATACTGTACAGAATAGAACAAGTAATCCTATTCATCCTGTATATTATTTTGTCGCAAGCGATTAAAGATTCTGTGCCTGTGGTTGTCTAGGACATTAAATGTAATGTCTGGTCATCATCCATTCACTACAATCGCCATAGAGTTCCCCAGTAGCCATGCATTGTTCCAGATACAGTATCAGACGAAAGTTTAGGCCACGTCAATTTTTTGTCAATATAATGGAAAATAGGAGATGAGCTGAAAAATGTCTGCATAGATTTTTTTGCCTATGTATCAAGGAAGTTCTACAATAGCGAAAACTTGATCTATTTTTATCACTTGCTTAAATATGTGTGATTAACAAAAATTTCAGGTGGTCTAAACTTACGGCCTGATGTTGCTTACGTCCGTAAAGGCCCTTAATGGCATTGTGCATTAGAGAAAAGGCGGCTTAGTTACTCAATGTTATTTTAGACAAGTTATTCAATCATGTTTCATTTGATTTAAAGGCAATCTGTCATGAAACAGGAAAAAAAAGAATTTTTTGATAATTTTAAAAAATTTCAACTTAGGGGGTAATAATGGTGATTCAACGAGCCAAAATTGGTAATAAATAAAAGGTCAACTAAAAATAACAGAGAAAATATGTGTCTGACACATTTTCAGACTTCTAATGGAGTATGTTTATCACACATATTCAAGCAAGTGTTAAAAATAGATGAAGTTTTCGATATTGTAGAACTTCCTTGATACATAGGCAAGAAAATATATGCAGACATTTTTCAGCTCATCTCCAATTTTCCATGATATTGACAAAAAATGGACGCGGCCTAAACTTTCGTCTGATACTTTATATGTGCAATATCCTGAGAGAAAAAAAGTAAACTATTTGTAAACAATTACTATTAATCTGTACAAATTATTATCTTTTAAGCTGCAGATACTCACCCAGCCGAAGTGATGATACTTTGAAGAAAATATATTGTTTTAAGGATGATAGAAAAGATAAATCCCTTAATATCCCCTGTGTTTATCAAAGCTATAACATCATTAATTTATTGGTTGGTGGTTGATTTTTGTGTTCAACAAGTAGAATAGGCAAATCAAATTCTTTTTCTAATCGAAGCAGTGTTTTGACTCAATTTGATTTGACAAATTATTATAAATAGACCACTCACGGAAAATCCTGACCATACAGCTTAGCCTCAAAGGAATATGAAGGGCTTTCTTTGGCATCCTTGACTAACCATTTTCCTGACTAACCATTTTCCTGACTAACCGTCTTCCTGACCAATATGTACTTGACTGTAAGGATAGGGATATTAGCTTTTACAAGTTTCAACTTAGTAGCAACAGTAATTCTGTCCACTGTAGTTTTGGAAAATCCTTTAGAGGCTATTACTGAAGCTCTACAGTAATTTTCTCACAAATCAGCTTGGAGTAGTTTGCCTGCGAGTTAACTTTACTCTCCTTTGACCAGACATATGCTCCTGCCTCCATTAGTGTCCAAATATATCCTGCAGTTCTGGGAGAACAAATACTTTACTGTGTTTTTTAACCAGAAGTTTCAAAAGTATTTTCTTAGCTGACTCATATCATTAATTATTCTAATCAGTGCTGTTGTCGTGAAAATATTCAATTATGATGTGTGTCATTCATTCTTGCTCTTTTCAAGGCATTAACAAAATCTTATCCAGTATTATTCTATCTTGATCAACCAAATTGAAGGTGCTATAATATTGTCAAAAACTTCATAACAAAGTTGTCATGAGTAAGTGAAATATCTGTTCTGTGGTGTTTAGCTAAGCTTGTACTGATTTGGTAAGAAATTATAATTTATCTGGCTTCTAACATGACAAGTGACGCAATGGTTTTTATGATAATAAACAGACAATCTGGACAATATGTTCAATATATTGGTAGAAAGTTCTCTAGCATGGAGGAAAGCTTCACTTTGTAAAGAAGTAAGGAAGATGATATTGCATTCTGTAAGAATGACATGGCACTCTAGGAGAGCTTAGGCATAAGAAAGGCACCAACAAGAACCTGTCTAGCATGGTAAATCACCTACTTTTAAGCAGTAATCCTGTCAGCCACCTTGTCCTCCAAGCATCCTATTCTATCGGTATACTACCAGTCCAACATGAGCGGACTGCAGAATATGTATGCCACTGTCTGGGGTGCTAGCATCTAAATTGAACCTTCTTTGTTTTTTTGCACTTTTCAAGATAATTACTCATTTGACATTCCTTATTCTTTTCTATTACATATCATTATATAATTAAAAAAGGCAATGTTTCTTCCAGAAATACATTTTTGTAGATATGCTGGAATCTATACCCGAACTTGAATGCAATATGTTGGTCCTGGGATAAACTAGTTAAAACATTAAAATACAGAAATTGACAAATAACAATAGTGACTTGACCAATCTGTATGAGAGACTTTTTATCACTACCTTTTCAAATTCCTGCTCACAGCCTCCTTGATATATATGTGCCATCTAAAATATATCAAAAAGGCTGATTGGAACTTCCATATTACTGCACCATCTGCTCCAAGTTGTGAAATTACTTGATATCTCATCCTCCATCTCAACTTTTGATTAAAAGTGCTAGACTTGATGGCAAAGGTGATAACATTAATCGTCCTGAAAGATTTTACTCATATCACGTCTCATAAAAAGCAAGGAAAGTGCAATTAAAAAAGGACATTTCATGCAAAAGCCAGCACCACTTAATCATGCCGAATATTATACTGCCTGTACTGCTGGTGTTCAGAGCAGTGGCTGACAAATCCACTCAAATGAGATGAAAATAAAGGTCGCTAATGTCAACGGATTTTGTTCTGCTTCAGTCTCAATTGATTGCATGTCAACATCAAAGTTAATCAATGATTCAGTCTGTCATTTTGGTGCAATAGATTAGCACATTTACAATACATAAAACACTTGCATTTGGGAAAAAATGTTTTAGAACCTCAATAAGTTTCTACAAGCTTGCTTCCGGCTTGAATCTATCTCAGATGTTTTAAAAGTCAGATTGGTGTTTCAATCTTCATTTACATCATCTAAATAGTTCTTATGTAATGACAGAACATGCAACACCATAAAACAATTCATGAATACTTTTTTAAGAGCTAAATCTCTGCTGGATGTGATTTGTACGAGATGTTAAATTGGCAGACCCTTGTTTCAGTATCTGTTCAAATAGTGAAAGGTTCCTTATACCTGGAAAATGAGTACCATGGTGAGGACTCCAACTCTCCTTCCCTCTCGTCTCATCAAAGAACCCTTTATCACCAACAACTGGGCTTAGAGGGTTGCACTTACCATATCTATCTATCTACCTATACTTAAACGAAGAGTGCAACTTTCTGTTGTATGTTTGGCTTCTTACTTACTGCTGCTTGACATTGCACATGTTACCTGTCCTTAACAATTGTTAAGAAAGTCATGTGTCACATGCAACCAACATGCCTTAAGCAACTTGACCTTCTTTTACATGTCATGGAAAATCAGTGTGGTGTTGGATCTTATCTGAAAAAAAAAGGGAGTCGCTACACAGTCTGTATTCTGCAGTACTCAATCCTTGCTTTGTCATTCTTACAAAATTTGCTGTTTATGCTTGTGCCACAAAACATTCCCAGTACTGTGAATGTTAATTCAGATGAAGCATTGCTCAAACTAACTTTTGATAAACATTATGCAGGCCTACTATGGTTATCTTTCTAACATTTCGTTCCATAGATTCATTGCAAAAGCTTCAACATGCATGGTAAGTTGATAATATTTCAAAATTTCTTTTGGGAGCTTTTCAATAGCAGCAAGACATGTAATAAGCTGCTTTCTAAGACTTCACGCCAGAAATCTTGCTTGCAACGATGTGTGATGTATTTTGAAAGTATGAATACCAGGACAGCCAGATGTGTGCTATTCACATAAATCATGGCTCTGGTACCTGGCCCTGCAAGGTTTCCCGGTGAATTTTGTATGCAAGACTGCGCAACAAAATTGATTGATGATTACATAGTTGGAATGCTTTTCTTTTGGAATGTCAAGAAACAGATGAAAAAAATTCTGTGCATGATGGTGTGTATTCTGAGATTAGGCATCACAACTGTCTCATTTCGCTTGACAAAGTCCACATCATATAATGCTGGTTGAAAAAATTTCAATGAGCAATTTTTTATAAATCAATACCATCACTGATACTTTCCTAATATTTTCCATCACTACCTTATTTGTACTTATCATCTACAACCAATCATATATGTATTTTTTTTAATCTCTCCACATATCATACTCTGCTCTGAAAACCAATTTCTGTATCAGAGTGGCTGTCTACAACATTTCCGGACAACCTTTCTACATCCCAAACACATTTTATTTCACAAGGACCTACACTATTTCATCTATGGACCTGATAGAGTAGGCAATGTAATTGTGCCCATGAGCACTTGTTATAATATATTATTTGCTTGATTGAGTCAGAAACTTACAGAAAATACAATGGGTTGAAAGAAATCATAAGTTTAAGACAGGGCCATCATCACAACCATCCATTTTCCTACACCGGTTCACTTTAATAATAGGTTGAAACCTTCTTTAATTATTTTCAAAGTACAGAGACAACAAAGACAAATGTAGGTACACCAAAGTCTTATCCACTCTTACAGATACGTGCAATCATCTGTTCCTTAAGGAATTAATTTATTATTATAATCATTCATTTACTATTGAGCTTAAAATGTTTGTTTTGTCGGTTTTGGACCATCTTTTAAATAATGTAGTTATTTAAAATCAAAGCAAAGATTGCTAAATTTAAGATACATCTTCGTTATCTCAATATAAATTTCGCAGGATGCATATACATGAGCAAGTACCAATTAAATTGAAATTAATCCCCAAATGCTGTTCATATTTTCCATTGACAAAACCATGGATAAGAATTTTGATATCCACAGGAGGCTTTTTTATTTTGGCAAATAAATAAAATTTGTCCTGACCATACAGATTAGCCTCATTGGATTATAAAGGGCTTTCTGTCGCATCCTTGACTAACCATTTTCCTGACAAATATGTACTTGACTACAAGCAGAGGAATATTAGCCCTATAAGGTTCAACTTACTAGCCACAGTAATTCTACTCATGGGAGTTTAGGAAAATCCTTTAGAGGCTATTACTGAAGCTCTACAGTAATTTGCTCACAAATCAGTTTGGAGTAGTTTGCCTGGAGTCCACTTTACTCTCCTTTGACCAGACATATGCTCCTGTCTCCATTAGTCTACCAATATATCTTGCAGTTCTTGGAGAATAAGCAGTTTGTTGTGTTTGTCAACCAGAAGTTTTGAAAGTATTTTCCTCAGCAGACTTACAATGCTGACTATGTATCGTTACTTATTTTAATCAGTGCTTTTGTGGTGCAAATGTTTTATCATGATGTGTATCATTCAACCATGCTCTTTTCAAGTTATTAGCAAATGTTATCCAGTATTATCCTATCTTGATCAACCAAATAAAAGTGGTTTTCTCCCTGATTTGCAATGCACATCATATCTCTAGTAGTATTTTGTCCTCCAAATTCCACATATATGCACATTTATAGATTTGGGCGATGGCTGAACTCATAATAAGACATTTTAACAAAATGAAAAGCTAATTACTGAATAGATTAAATAGACTGCCATAACGAAGATCATTTAACCCTTTCCAGACTGTGCCCAGGATCGTGGCCCAAATTTGGGCCATGATCTCTAGCCCCCTGTACAGTACCTTAGAATGGAAATATTAACATGAAATTCACACAGAATGTGCCTCAGGAAATAAGCTTTTCATTCAACCCATCACCATTTTTGTTTCCCAAAAATTCATCCCGTGAGAACGGGAAATCCAAGTGGGATCTGATAAGGGGATTCCTGGGGAATTCCCTGAACATGTCATCTCAAAGCAAAACAACCTTAGGCTTTGTTTTTTAGCATTTAGGGCACACAATCAAACACTCCCTGCCAAAATTTACACTAGGGGAGTATTAATATCGCATATAGGTATGGTTACTGCATTTATACATCCTACCAGAACCCCTTTACCCATTTACCCGGCTCAATTACAGGTGCGTTAATTGGCAATATTTAGCAAAATTTGCAAAAATCTAACATTTCAGGTAATACACCCCAATGGGAGAGTATAAATATCAGTTTATTACACTAAAACTTTGTTTTGAACATGTCAAAAAAGTTTAGAATAACTTAGAAATGGTTTCCCTTAGTTATGAAGCTCAGGTATGTACAGGTAAATCATTTATGATTACCTCAGGTCCAGTTGACCTGCGGCCGAAAATCGCACTAATTTCTCAGGCTGAGAGCAATTCATTGCATGGACCATTATTTCACTAGTAGTTGCCAGATTTTGATCATACTATGTTTTATTTATTCTTTGCTTTCTTTGAAATGTTGTAAGAAGGTTTTAGTTCATAACCTGATATCTATACCCTTCTATTGGACCCACAGAGGTTAGTATTGTAAGAAATGTTTGATTTTGCGCATATTTTGCCAATTATCACTAAATAACACCCCATGGCCCAGTAATCAGGCCAGGTAAAGGGGTAATGTGATTCAGGTTGGATGTATTGATGCAGTAACCTGACCTATATAAGATCACCAAGTATTGACAAAATCTGGCACCCACAAGTGAAACTAGAAATGTCATAACCGGAAACCGGTGAATGATGCGCTGCCCGGACTGAGTCCTAAGCGTGAATCACACATGTATCCGTAGTTAGTGTATATCCCTCTGTGTAATATTTCAGGCAAATCTTGGCCAGGATCACTGCTGTCTTGGCTAAATACACATTTCCTGGCCATCCCACTGACCCAAGGAGTAATTTACCAGCTTGTTATTGCTCTCTTATTTCCGATTGGCGCCGCTGCTATTCCTAAAAAAAACAACGTGCAAGCGCTTTTAAAGAGTTGATTGCATCTATCTATCTATCTATCTATCTATCTATCTATCTATATATCTATGTGTTTAGCTTTCTATCTATCTGTCTATCTATCTCGAGGCCTTCCCTTCCTTCCCCCACTACATTCGGCATAATTACAAAATAGCCCCTGCCCTCTGATAACGGAATGAGCGAGACCATTGAAAAGCATAGGCTGCCACTCATTCCGTCAGAGGTGCGGGGCTTATTTCGTGATTATGCCCTACATTCCTCCCTTCATGCCTTTGTTCATTCCTTCCTTCATTCCTTCTTTTCTTCATTCCTTCCTGCATTCTTTCTACCGAATTTGTAAACACTGGATCTAGCTGGCACTAGGATGCTTTTAGGACAAATTTAGCATAAACAAGTTGTTGATAACAGCTAACTTTTACAGTTAACATCAAACAGGACTGCTACAAGGTGTGTCCTGTTTCTCACACATAGTTCCATGTGATAAATGGACATTCTTGAAGTATAAAGTACATGCTGACCTGCTTTTTTCACTTCTAAGGGAATACTTGCTATGTGAACATGAATTAAGGTATGTTTTTTCTTTAGGCTTTCTTATCATTGTCAGCTGATAGTAAATAACATGTCACATGATATATTGTCCATTAGATTTTTAATATGATTGCACCATTTTCAATAAACTTCCTGTTGAGATTAATTGAGTACAAGCAAGCACTGACATAGACCAACTGCACAAATCAAGTAAAAATACATAGAATTCAACTTGCATTAAAATAACACAAACTGGTAAATTCACAACATTGGGGTGATATGAAACAATACCAATCAACACAATTGCATGTTTTTCAGAATTAAGTGAGTCCAATTCATTTTATTAGTCCAGTAGAGCCCCACTATGTCATAGGAACCCAAAAAGCTGTAAAACAAATCTCACTGAATTGAAAGTGAGTGCCCCCCCCTCAATGATGGCTGTGATGCAGCCATAGTCCTGTGCCCTGCTATGTGACTGCATACAGGCCAGGAGACCAGGCTAATGCAGCCATAGCCACACTGGGGGAGTGTGTGTGTATAACTGGGCAAGAAATACTTTCAAAATGTCACAATAAACGCACTAAATGTTAGTTTAAAGATTTGGGGACAAACTTTATGACAGTAACGTAACATACAGTGAAGAAGGGCTCTGAAAGTAGTGGCAGGTGCCCAGTAGCTTTTACATAAAATTGGGGCAAGAATGTTAACATTTCAGTGTGTGCAAAAAAGCTTGCTTACGAAACCAAGGCTTGCCCAAGGGGGGTCACCCCCAGGGCAGCGCAATAATGGTCTATACAATGAATTGCTGTCAGCCTGAGAAACTAGTCCGATTTTCGGCCGCTAGCCAAATGGTCCACAGGTAATCATAATTGACTTACCTGTACATACCTGAGCTTTATAATCAAATGGAATTATCACTAATTTGTTGCAAAGATATTTAGTGATATTTTGGAGATAACAGTCTTTGAGTGTATGATAAGTATATATATTTTATAGTCCAACCTGCCTCAGTGTCAGGACGGGATTGAGTAATACACAAGAACAAAGATTAAAAGTCCAAAAAGGTAAAATAAGTAATAGTATGTATTTTATAAGTGTCAATTACGATGAGACTGTTCCTTTGTGATATTCATAATAAAAGGTAAAACCATAAAATTTAAGCAAACATCAAAGCTTATATCAAAAGATCACAAGACATACTATGGTGTGTGTTTGAGGAATGATTATATATCTGAAAAATTTAATTTACCTACTTAAGCTTTAAGGATATCCTGAAAATAATGTTGCTTCAGCTGGGCTGAAAGATGAGCAATCTAGAATGATTTTACAACAATGATAACAAGACATTTAAAAGTACAACCTGAAAAGTAAACTTTATTGAAAAACCCTGATTGGCATTTGGGTTTATTGAATGCAGTCACTGTACTGTATTTTCATCAAACATTCTGGTTCTATACTGAAAAAAAAAACAACTTAATACTTTGCAAAATCACCGGGGTTGCTTGATAATTGCACTGCGCTAGCCCACCGCCAGGTGGCTATAGCAGTGCCCTTGTTTGGCGGTGCTTCCAGATTCGTCAACTAACATTTGCTGCAAATTTTATGTGTGAGCTCCTGGTTCTTTGACATAACTTTTAACGTTCTCCTTCACATGTATGTTCTGTATCTATCATGAAGTTTTTCCCCCACGTGTTTAGACTTGTGTTAGGGGGTTAATTGTGTCATATTCCAACTGTTGTGCCTCAGACATTTCACAACTGTTCACTACTCAGCACATTGAGCATGCTTCTATATATGCTAGGCCTGCAGTCTGCTGCACAATGCAACTGGTTAATCGCTTGCATGGGGTACAGTGAATGCACCAGGTCAACCAGGTTCTTCGGTTAAATAAAATGCACTGGTCAGACAAAAATGGGTACTTGAAAAAAGGTGCATGGCTAACATAGAAATGAAGGAAGGGAATACTTTGATTATAGAATTATCTCATCACATTTTGTAATACTGCTCAGCATGGTTACCCACAAACAAGGACCGGTGAAAATGGCTCCATTTCTTATGAGATTTCCATGCATTTAAGCTAGTGTACTGGCAATAATGGTAGTGGAGATCATGTGGAGACTATAACATGTCTTTTTCCATTTTATTTTCTGGCAAATTTAAGAAAAAAATCCAAAATGCCCTATGGTTTTGCGCAACAAAAACCAGGAAAGATACACTGTAACCTAAATGGCACACCCAAGTCTAAGTCTTCCATGTTAAAGTGTGCCTTTGGGCAACTGTGGGAGTGCTTTCTAGGAGACCTGTTGCCTGAAAGCCCAATTTTGTCTCAAGACTATTGCATCCTGTAAAAAATATATAAAGTTCAATATTTAGTATCCTAGGCATATTTTGATAGAATATGTCTTACAGATATGTAGAAGCATTTATCAGTGAATATCATTCTGATATACGAAGGGATGTGTCATGTTGCAAACTCAGTATAGCGCAGTGCACCATTCATCGCTATGCGATTATGACATGTCTAGTTGAAAACCAATTTTGTTCTTACATTGGTTAGTGATGGTGCCATAATAGTGTCAACAACTTCATAGGTAGTAAGTCATGAGTAAATGAAATATCTGTTAGAACTGTGGTGTATTGCTGAGTTTAGCTAAGTTTGTTTTGATTTGGTAACCTTTAATATCTGATTTCTAACATGACATTGCAAGCTACGCAATGGTTATTATGATAATAATCAGACAATCTAGATAATGCGTTCAACATACTGATAGAAAGCTCTCTGGGGTGGAGCATAGCTTCACTTCGCATGGAAGTTGGCAAGATGATATTGCTTCTCTGTAAGAAAGATATGGCACTACTCTAGGAGAGCTGAGGCGTAAGCAAAGCACCAACAAGAACCTGTCCAGCATTGTAAATAACCTTCTTCTTTTGTGCAGTAATCCTGTCAGCCACCTTGTCCTGCAAGCATCCTGTTCTATTGGTATAGTTCCAGCCTCCTTGATGCATACACTGTATATGCCATCTAAAATAAATCAAAAAGGCTGATTGGAACTTCCACATTATGCACCATCTGCTCCAAGTTGTGAAATTACTTGATATCTCATCCTCTACATGCAGCTCAACTTTTGATTAAAAGCGCTAGACTTGATGGCAAAGGTGATAATATTAATAGTCCTGGAAGATTTCACTCATATCACATCTCATAAAAAGCAAGGAAAGTTCAATTAAAAAAGGGAATTTCTTGCTAAAGCGAGCTGCACTTAATCATGCCGAGTGCTATATTGCCTGTACTGTTGATGTTCAGAGCAGTGGCTGACAAATTCACTCAAATGAGATGAAAATTGAGGCCGCTAATGTCAAAGGATTTTGTTCTGATTCTGTCTAAATTAATTGAATGTTAACATCAAAAATAAGCAATGACTCAGACTGTCACTTTGGGGAAGTAAAAAGTACATCCTTTAGAGTACTTAAGACATTGTTGCGCTTTGGAAAATATGCTTCAGAAGTTTCATTCAGACCAGTTCTACCACATTGAATATCTTCATCTCATCAAAGAGAAATCAGCTAGGCCAAGAAGTTCGGATTTGTTCATTTACATCATCTGAATACATGTAGCCTTTGTGAAGTAAAATAATATATAACACCATCAAACAATTCATGAATATTCCTTTCAGAGCAAAATCCCTGCTGGATGTCATTTGGATGGGATGTTTAATTGGTGGATCCTTGTATCCGTATCTGTTATAAGCAAGTGAAAGGTCCCTTGAATATGGTAAATTAGTACTATCTTGAGGACTCCCACTCTTGTTCTCTCTCTCATTTCTGTAAATATGTTTGGCTTCTTACTTACAGTTGCATGGTATTGCACATGCTACCTGTCCTTAACAATAATGAAGAATGTCATGTGTCACATGCAACTAACAAGCCTAAAGCAACTTGACCTTCTTTTACATGTCATAGAATGTCTTAGATCTGAGTATGGCACCTGATCTCCACCCCATAGATAATGTAGGTCATGGAAAATCTTCGTTGCGTTGGATGATACATGTATCTGAAAAAAAAAAAACATGTCTCTTCACAGTCAGTACTCTGCCGTGCTCACTGCTCAATTATTGCTTTACCATTCTTACAAAATTTAGATGTTAACAAAACTGCTGTTTTACAGGTAACTTAATTGGAGAAAAACCTTTTGCCTGATCATGTTTGCCAAGTGCCAATTAAAGAAGACTGATTTGTATGGAGTGAACGAAAAGTCAAGAACTTTCCCAGATCTCTATTTTTATTTTTGTTATTTGATCTTACCATGCACACAAGAAAAGACATAATTATTCATTTTATTTGACTATTTTAAAACATAATTATGTCATTTGAGGATATTGCATGAATTTGCAAAGGATCTCTAAATATCTTCTTTCACTCTCCTTCAATATCCAGACCGGTCAGTAATACTTGCAATCTTCTTATGCCTCTTTTCACTTGGATTCATATTACTGGATGTCAAATATCCTTTCAAAGATGTCAAATATTCATATTGCATTTCTGAATCAAATGTTCATTTCCCAGGCTCAAATTTCGGATGTCTGGATATCAAACTCCAACTGTGGCAGATATTTCATTACTCTCCTGAAGTAACAGACAGGAGAGAGCAAAGAACCTTGCAAGTTCCGAGAGGATTTTATGAGATTCGAAGTTCAGATGTTGACTCATTCATTCTCTACTCTAGGTGATCTGGGACAACAAATATAGAGGATTAATGGCATTGAAATTCACCACAGGTTTTCAGATGAAGAACAGACAGAATGATCGTACATTATGTTCTTCTCCTTGATGACTTTGAATGGTAGCTGGGATGGTAGAACATTGACTAGGCACACACAAGATCAGGGAAGCTTACACAGAAAAAAATGTGTGGAACCAAATTAGTTATTTTTGCTAATTTTTCCAATTCAGATAACCTCACTAACTCATTCATTAGCCATTATACATACATGTATATATTAATACATCTTACGCTTATCATAGCTATAGGCCTAAGAATAGATCAGGATGGTTCAACTCGATATAGATATGGATTGACAGGTCCAATAAATCGCTTTTTAAAAACCATAATATAGATTTCTACAAACCAAAGAGGAATTTATTTTTTCTACAAACCATAGAGGAATTTAGGTCCATATTGCATATACATCAGGATATATATATACATCTATATATAGCATCTTCTGCCAGGTATTGTTTGTTTGTTGCTTGTTTGTTAGTGTTTTTCGCCTCTGCAGCAACTTAGTGGGCTATATTGAGGCAGGCGATCATTGTATGATGATGAGATGAGAAGACTGTGAGTCTGGAACATACCCTATTAATTCAGGGATGCCCAGGGTCCTTCAGTTGCCCCAGCATAGAATACTGGATACAACCCGCCTCCATTTAATGTCCCATGGGCTCGGACTAAAGTGAGCTCCCGGGGTGAGATTTGAACCCATGCCCTCAAAGCCAGTGGTCAAGCAGTCTTGACCATTAGGCCACGGGGGAACTCTTCTTCTGCCAGGTATTAGAAACTGCGGGTCCCTCTCTTGCATTACTTACATCAACTGCACCTGCCACCAATCTTTTATTGTGCCTTCAATAGAGTCATTTGGTTAAGAAGCAGGACTTGTGACCTCTTCAATGGGCTGGGTCAGATGGCATTGACCTCTGAATAAAACCATCATTCTAGCCACAACCTGCACTGAATGGCAGGTTGATTGTGCAAAAAGTTACATAATACTGAAAAGATGTTAAAACCAAACAATGATAAAATGAAAACAGGTAGATAGATTACGTATTGTGAGGTTTAGTGTATTTTTAACACAAATCCTATCAGCTAGCCTCGGTGGCCTAACATCGGCCAAAGCCGGTCTGATGCTGCTGACATCAGAACAATGCCGGGCCGACGCCGGACCGCCGAGGCACGCTGACAGGGAAGAAGCCTACCAAATTAACAACACCTGTGAAATTGAAGGCACAAGCCTCACAATTTTATCATTCGAGTGAGGCAATTTCTTTCAGACAGCAACACAAAAACATCAGTGTTGCCAGGGAACGTTCCTCAAACATCAATCTCAATTTTCAGGATATTTACATTTTAGGGTTTGTTTCCACTTCTAGAGATCAATCTGAAAACAATTCTGTCACACATAAAATTACTAATTACTAATCGCAGATTCATAGTTTCTGTCAGACACTTTTTCGATGCAGGGCAAAAGCGTCTTTTTATTGTCAAGACAAAATTGAATGACAGTTTCCGAGTCAGAGAAAGTGTCAAATACATTGATATTGTTGTCACGTTTTTGATAGATTGAGCTGAAATTGTATCATTCTCAAATTTTCAGAATCATTTCTTATGTTATTTATTTTACGTATCTATGACAATTACTTCGTAAAGCAGTTCTATTATATATTTATAAAAAGGTTTTGACGAAATTACATAAAATCTTAAGATGGAATCTGAGTAATTCTAGGATCTGAGAAAGGAATTTTGAAATAAGAATGAATAGAAAATAAAGCATGAGTAATTTAGAAGTTCATCAAAAACATTGACGATAACTAGAATGATGAATGAAAAACCAGGTCAACTTTTGGGTCCTTGATATAATTATGATATGTTTGCAGAGAATTTCCTGGGGGAAAAAATGCTTTTAGTTGTTGCTTGTTTATTGAACTTATGCTACAGCGTTGGTGACTGAAGGCTTGCTTTTTCAGCAAAAGGAATCTTTTTTACAAGAAGACAGAAAGGTCATAGACAAAAAAGTGAAAAGAAAAAAGGTGCTTTCACACCAATTTACTTGCAAAGGCTGCAGCAGCTGCTTGACGAAAATGAGTGACTGCCAAATTACTTTTTGAAAAAATTGCTAAAGCTCAGCACTTAGAACTTGAAAGCTGACCATAACTTTCTGTAATGACTGATATTTCCTATTAAGTTAACCTGCAACTCTTCCATTTTTGGTTATGTTTTTCAGAACTTACCAGGTGATATAGGCTCCAACATTAACCAATGTTTGATTCACAGCAACACTTGAAAAATTAGATAAGAATTGAAAAATATTACAAAGAAATTTTTGTTGGCCTCAAACAATGCAAGACAAAAAATTGAGAAAGAGTCTGTAAAGAAAAGTTCCGTGAGCAGTATAGATCATCCCAAGTGGATACACCCAAAGTAAATGGCACATGAATCAAGTCTGTCTCTCAATGCCCATGAGATAAACTAAACCCATAAAAAACAAAAATGAGTAAGTATTCCCAAACCTTCAATAGAGCGTCCTGGTGCACCCAAGAAGAACATGATCTGTGGATCAGACCATTCCTTTGTAGCTTATATGTACATCCCTATGCAAACTGCAGAACAGGAGCATTAACCGCTTTCTGTCTTCTTGGCAAAAAAATTCAATAAGGAATAAAAGAACAACAGGAAGAAAAAGACATAACAGTAGAGAAAGTAAGATGTGTGGGAGCTGTTGGGGACAACTCCAAAGGTTGAGAAACTATGTCTGTTTCATCGCAAATTGCTCTTTATGTGAAAGATGCACTAGAGTCTTTCTTGATATCATGAACTTTTGCATACCATGTGAGACAGTCAGGATTATAAGAAGTATCAGCTGGATTGCCAGAACATTGATTGCTGAATGACTGCTCATTAAGAATTGCAAGTAAGACAATGCTACATGTATATATTGTAGGTTGTATTTGAATCGCCTGATACTATTAAAAGGAGCCGCACAGAGTGAAAGGATTTCCTGGCACTCTTAGTGTGCTCTTGAAGGCAGGCTTTTGCAATGAGGATGTAATTCATTGATCATTGCCATTGAGCAGTTTCCTTTAGAAAGTTCTAAAAGGTTTATTGAATATATTTTTTGCCAAGGGTTTCAATGGAAACACCAAATAAACTGAAACAACATAACTAGATATTTGACTTCAGTGAAATCGAAAAACAAAATCAGGTATTGTTTGATTATACTGACAAACGATAGCAACATTATGTATTTTCGTCAACTATCCGGAGAAAGTTGAACACAATCTTGGCGTTCAACTATACTTATTTCCCATGCTAAATGGTAGTCAGATCATTCTATAATACATACATCTTTACCTTTACATTATAAATGAAAGTTTTAAACCATTATAAAAAATTTAAATAGATTTAAGAACTCGTCATCACAAAATATATTAGTAAAATGTTACAAGCTGAAACTATTTTTACTCATGTGGAGTCAACAGCTTTTATTTTCACATTTTAAAACTCAGGTTTTACATTAGTCTAAACACTTCTTGACAAACCGTCTTTATTTTCTCTTGCAAGGTTAGTAAATATGCGATATAATCATTGTCAAAACACAGGCACAAACACATAACTGCTTTCTAACCCTGTGGTATGGCAATTTCACAATATTATTGGCATCAGTGTTTACCAACAGGAGTAATTGAAGGCCCCTGTCTTGTGCAGTCTGGCATCTATGACCTTCCGGGCAGAGCTAAAGCTTAAGAAGAATACAGATGTCTTTGATCTCAACAACTATGAAGAAACCCCTTTGAAGGATGAAAGCCACAAGTGTCTGAAGCTGCAAAAGGACTAGCAAAGCTATCAGTCTATTTGAGGTTCCTTTGCCACAGGGATAGACCCAGGCCTTTAGAACATAAGTCTTATATTTACTTTTCACCGGTATTCAACGTACCATATTCTGACAGGGCCTTCTGACTGGAATCAGCCAATCAGAGCAGTTCTTGCAAAGGTCAAACTTTTTCAATTGTTGTGGTATTTTCTTTGTTTAAATGTCATTGACTCCCAGATCATTTTTTAAGTCCTGACTTTCAACTTGAAATACGACAGAGCAAACTTGAGACATTGAAAATAGCAGGTCAGGTTCTTTCACAACAGTTTGTTGCCTGATTTAAATATGAATATTGTGGATCACAAAACAACAAATAACCGTCGCTTTTTCCTTGAAATAAAAAAGATTAAAAGTATATTGGAGCTTAGGAGTTGTGTTACATACATTGCAATGGTAGAGAGTAGGGATGCGAACTGAGACACTGAGTCGTCTCTGACATCACACTTCAACAGCATATGGAAAAGAATTTGGGATTCCACATAAATATGACATGGACTGTAATACCGTAAAGGAGGCAAATAACTTCATTTTTCACAACAGATTTTTAATTTCTCCAGACAGCTTCATAATGATATGAGTCACATTCGCAATTAATCAACTATACTGTTCCATTTGCCGTTTCATCTAACACATTTGAAATCTTCCAGAGTATAAAAAATGGAGATGATATTTTAGATGTAAGAGTTACATCTGCAGCTTTTATAAGCTTCTTTGGAATGATTTATTTTTCTGAAATATTCCGTGCAAGTCTTGGAATGATGAAAAGTTCTCTCAGATATTTTGATAACTCAAATGTTGCATATATGGTTACATTTTACGTCATCAGATCTTTTTATGTGAAATGTTACAATATCTTAATTTCTACTTTCTTTCCCTTCCGAAGGGTGTGAAAGATTCAGATTTCAGATTCAGATACTTTTTATTAGACTATACAAGTATACATCGTTAAAATTACAATTATATTTTATACATCACATCACATTAGATAAGATATGCCCAGTGGTAGCTTGCTGAGCTACCAACCACGGGGTCCAGTGAGTGAGTGAACAGATCTTTTATTTAATGACCCAGCATCCATGTTCGGTTATGAAGGTGTCACTAAGTTCATGGCTCGAGTCTACATTTTATTGGGTCACGCGGGTAGCCGGCCTTCGTTGGAGAGCTTTGGTTCACTTTGCCTTGCCATGAATTTTTTCATTAAGATCACCATTTTCATTTAAATAGTAGTTAATTTCAAAAGAGCCATTCTTGTTTTTGTCTACATAAAATAGGCATTGGCCTTGCAATAGAAAATTGACGCAGGTCACCTAACTATAAGAAAGAGAATTCAGTTTTAAACCAAAATCATGGAAACATGGAAATGCCACAATTATGCGTTGGTTCATTTTGCCTCCCGAGGATCCATATGAACCTTAGCGATACCGCAGAGTCAATACTAAATAAATTTGCTTCATCACTGCTACTACAATGTGTTCTTTCTAGCATAGGGCCATAGGCCTATCATTATTATCCAACATATTTGCTGAAAACTGGGCTTTACCAATAATTAGAAATTAGTTGATTTGAGAGTTAAGAACCTAATCTGCAGCTTAAGCGTTCTGTCTTCTCGGCAAAAAATGCAATAAGGAATAAATGACGACAGGACGAAAAAAGACATAATAGTAAAGAAAGTAAGATGTGTGGGAGCTGTTGGGTCTGTTTCATCGCAAATTACTGTTTATGTGAAAGATTCATTAAAGTCTTTCTTGATATCATGAACTTTTGCATAACATGTGAGACAGTCAGGATTGTAAGAAGTATCAGCTGGATTTCCTGGCACCATTAGTGTGCTCTTGAGGGCAGGCTTTAGCAATGAGGATGTAATTCATTGATCATTGCCTTTGAGCAGTTTCCTTTAGAAAGTTCTAAAAGGTTTATTGAATATATTCTTTGCCAAGGGTTTCAATGGAAACACCAAAAAAACTGAAACAACATAACTAGATATTTGACTTCAGTGAAATCGAAAAACAAAATCAGGTATTGTTTGATTATACTGACAAACGATCGCAACATTATGTATTTTCGTCAACTATCCGGAGAAAGTTGAACACAATCTTGGCGTTCAACTATACTTATTTCCCATGCTAAATGGTAGTCAGATCATTCTATAATACATACATCTTTACCTTTACATTATAAATGAAAGTTTTAAACCATTATAAAAAATTTAAATAGATTTAAGAACTCGTCGTCACAAAATATATTAGTAAAATGTTACAAGCTGAAACTATTTTTACTCATGTGGAGTCAACAGCTTTTATTTTCACATTTCAAAACTCAGGTTTTACATTAGTCTAAACACTTCTTGACAAACCGTCTTTATTTTCTCTTGCAAGGTTAGTAAATATGCGATATAATCATTGTCAAAACACAGGCACAAACACATAACTGCTTTCTAACCCTGTGGTATGGCAATTTCACAATATTATTGGCATCAATGTTTACCAACAGGAGTAATTAAAGACCCCTGTCTTGTGCAGTCTGGCATCTATGACCTTCCGGGCAGAGCTAAAGCTTAAGAAGAATACAGATGTCTTTGATCTCAACTACTATGAAGAAACCCCTTTGAAGGATGGAAGCCACAAGTTTCTGAAGCTGCAAAAGGACTAGCAAAGCTATCAGTCTATTTGAGGTTCCTTTGCCACAAGGATAGACCCAGGCCTTTAGAATATAAGTCTTTTACTTACTTGTTGCCTGTATATCGACGTACCATGTACTGCCAGAGCCGTCTGACTGGAATCAGCCGATCAGAGCAGTTCTTGCAAAGGTCACAATGCTTCAATTGTTGTGGTATTTTCTTTGTTAAAAATGTCATTGACTCTCAGACCATTTTTTGAGGATTTTCAACCAAAACAAATGACCGTCGTTGTTTCATTGAAGTAAAATAATTACCAGCTGAGGAATATTCCAATCTCCCCCACCTGAAATCTGAAACCTAAATCTGAAGCATTTTGATACAGGGTATTACAGGTATATGAGTGGTCAAAATATTGCCTTCTTACTGGTGCCTGATTAGCGTAACTCTTTAAAAGGAATTGCTTACTTTGAAAACTACACTTTGGTAATCACAGTTGAGTCGCATTCACATTGGCTAGAAGCTTGGGTATCTGGCCCAGCTTAAAATGATATCAGACCTTGAAGTTGTGTTACATATATTGCAATGGTAGAGAGTAGAATGTGAACTGAGACACTGATTCTTCTCTGACACCCACTTCAACCACATAGAAAAGAATTTGGGATTCCGCGTAAATATGTATGACAAGGACTGTAGTACCGCACTGTAAAGGAGGCAAATAACTTAAATTCATTTGTTACAACAGATTTCAAATTTCTCCAGACAGCTTCATAATGATATAAAATGAGTATAAAAAATGGAGATGATATTTTAGATAAGAGTTACAACAGCAGCTCAAAAGGAGTTCCAAGATAAATGAGAATCTGCAAATTAGTCTTTTGATAACTTTCATAAGCTTCTTTGGACAGATTTATTTTTCAGAAATATTTCATGCAAGTTGTGGAATGATGAAAAGTTCTCTCAGATATTTTGATATCTCAAATTTTGCATATATGGTTACATTTTCTCTCATCAGATCTTCTAATGTGAAATGTTAGTTACTATATCTTATTTTCCACTTTCTTTCCCTAGTGGAGGGTGTGGAAGATTCAGATTTCCGATTCAGATATTTTTATTTGACCATAAAGCGTTTAAGTTACAATAATATTTTATACATCATGTCACATTAAATAAGACATGCCCAGTGGTAGCTTGCTGAGCTACCAATAACTGGGTCCAGTTAGTGAGTGAGTGAACAGATCTTTTATTTAACGACCCTGCAACCATGTTCGGTTATGAAGGTGTGACGGGGTCCAAGGTTCGAGTCTACATTTTATTGGGTCACGCGGGTAGCAGGCCTTCGTTGGAGTGGTTCGGTTCACTTGCCTTGCCATGAGTTTTTTCATTAAAATCACCATTTTCCGTGTGGAACAAGTAAGAATTGCAAATTTCATTTAAATAGTAGTTAATTTCAAAAGACCCATTGTTTTTATCTACGTAAAATAGGCAATGGCATTGCAATAGAAAATTGAGGCAGCTCACCTAACCATAAGAAAGAGGATTCAGTTTTAAACCAAAATCATGGAAACATGGAAATACCAAACTTATGCGTTGGTTCACTTTACCTCCTGGGATCCATATGAACCTTAGCGATACTGCAGAGTCAATACTAATTAAATTTGCTTCATCACTGCTACTACAAAGTGTTCTTTCTAGCACAGGCCTGTCATTATTATCCAACCTATTTGCTGAAGACTGGGCTTTACCAATGATTAGAAATGAGTTGATTTTAGAGATAAGAACTAAATCTGCAGCTTAAGAGAGGCAGAAGATGTTTGATATATTTAAGGATCTACAGATCATTTTTTGATGCCATTTAGATTTTAGAAGGCTTCTTTAGAGAAATATATCATTCTTGAAAGACGTCTTGCAAGTCTGTGAAAAACTAAATATTCTGTCTCATATATTTTGCTAACTCAAATATGGCGTTTTATGGTTATTAGACTAATGAGGTTTTGTCATAGAAAACCTAGAAATATGTTGGTAATTTTTCTTTCTCTCAATTTCAAGTTTTTGATAAGAGCATTGGTTGCCACTCTTACTTTACTGAAAGTATGGGGTTAAGATCATTGGAGTCATAGGAAGAAAGGCTCGGTTCACAAATGCCATATTTATACTTTCATAAGTATGATTGCAGAACATAGGAAAAGAAGTATAGTAATCGCCTTAATGTAATGACTATGCCTTAATGTCCTGCTAAATGACCTCATACAGGCTGATAGCCTTCTTGCAGTTCACATCGGACACTTGTGGCTTCCATCCAACATTAAAGAACTTTCTTCTCAGTAGTTGACATCAAAGTCTTCAGCACCACATGGACCAAAGCTTAGGCTAAACCTGAGGTCAAGAAGCCAGACTACCCAAGAAGAAGTTCTATATTGCTTGTATAAGTAAACAATACATCAGCATTTACATTATGACAGTGAGGTGGTTTAAGGATGAGAAATCGTCCTGTGAGTGTACTATCTCAGGACTTGTTTTTCATTGTGCTTAATAGAGTTTCCCAATTTCAAATGATGAAGCTGTTGCACTTAAAGAGACAAAATACCATGTCAACCTTGCAAGATCAACACCACATACAATTTCTTCGCTTTGTTGTGAAGTTTGAATGGCCACTTTGGTATATTGTCCTGTTATAGCAAGAAAAGTTGACACAAGTCAAGCTATGATGTAAACAGATGATTTATTCATCATGGATAAAAACCCTGTAACAAAATACACAGAAATGAATAACAAAATACATGAAATGAATTACTGTGTCACATAGTTGCATTCACAATTTATCTGACAAAATAATATTAATATTCATGACTAGAAGTATAAGTTTGACATGTGAATAATCATTAGTTGAATTAAACAAGTAATTGTGAACTACTAATAGAAAATACATGTAAGTACTGAAGCAAATATTTATAATATTCTATTGAGGTACTATTTATCATTTAATTAATACTAATGAACAGTGAACAATTATTAATAATGGAATAACCATCTTACCCAAATATGGGTTCTGAAGCAATGGCCAAACCACATGTTTTCAATGGTAAACCAAGTTGGCACCAAACAAAGTAACAAAACATGTGTAAACTAACTGACAAAATATATGACTGCTAAGCTTTCTATAAATTCATAAGGAAATGTGTAACTAATTATTTGTATTGCAAAATGTATAAATGAATGCTAAATTGACTAGAATAAAATATTAACAAAAGACATACCTTAAACATGATATTGGTTGCCAATGCAGTAATGCAGAGTTAAGTCATTAGATGTTGCCTGGAGAGCAGCTTAGACAAAACTGAGAGTGATCAGTGTGGTCACTCAAGCATTATGCTTTAAAATTGGGTCAATGCCCTAGTGGCCCTGAGGTGAGTAACAGAGCTAGGTGCTGCTGCCCTCTGTCCTAACCATTGATCATGACTAAAATTAATGCCAAGCATCAATACTATAATAGGCAAATTTTACACTGCCACACAGCCCCGGGTTGGAAAAAAACCGTCCCGGTTGCTGCCAAACTTTAGATTTAAATGACTGCAATATAAACTATAAAATTACTTTAACTAATTTAAATAGGGAACTTACTTATAACTTCAGTAGCTAAAAGTAGTGTAGCTATAAAATAATCTAGCAAACAAACTAATTTCTAGTCTGAAATGTCAGAATAATAAACTGCGTGCAATATCATAAATACACTTTCTAAAATGACACTTAATCTCATTGAGACTTTAACAAAACACTTTGGTTACATAAGGGATAAACTCCCTGTAATGTATGAAACAATTCTGAAAATTAGTTCCAGAAATTGATACTACCTATCTATGATTGAGTTTCACAGTAGGCCTTTGAACTAAACTGAAACAATTGGCAACTTGAGCACCTACAATATCATATAGATTAAAGCACTCATGGAAAAGAACCAATACATGTAAACATACAAAAACGAATATCTTAAAATTCATGTAAATTCATGAAATCACATTGATAATTACCTCATGTATATATATAAAACTTAGAATTTTGTATTGTATACACTCCACAATTGACAAAAATTCGACAATATTGACAATAACAAGATGATTTACAAGCATAATTTCTAATTTGACTGAATCAATCACTTAAATATTGGCCAATATGTACCAATTGTAACCTAAACTAGAAACATGAATAGCTAATGACATGACCTGTATTGGCCAAAACAGCTAAAAATATGTCCCTCAAGATACTAAATCTCTTAGCCTAGCCGGCTTATGAGCTATGAACATCCAGTACAAAATTATGAAATTTAAAGTAAATCCGGTGATGCAGGTGTCAATGATGACGATAAGTTTGGTAGTGAAATTCAAATGCGAAGCCTGAAAATGTCCAATTCAACAAATATGTTAAACGTGTGACTGTCGAGATGCATGTAGACATATGATTAGATGGAAAATATTCGTTCAGAATTGTAGATGCAGACGATTCTGCAATCGAATGTCACTTAATTCCTCTTTAGTTGGATGATTACGACTTGAAGCATATTGAATTTTCAATCCTGAAACTGGTCTTTCACTGAAGAAACTGGCTGATGAACCAATGAGACACATACCAATAAGCTAAATGACAAAATGACATGGTCTGTCAATGACCAAAACTGCCACTGCTCAATCTATTTATAGGGATCTGACTAACAGTCCACTTCATTCATGAAATAAGAAACATGCAGACAATCAATTCCTATGAGGATCCTTGTGAAGATTCGAAGTGTGACAATCTCCAGATGACTAGACGACGAGTTGAGCACATATCAAATTATGCAACAATATTTTGAGAAAGTCTTTTGAAAAATATAGTTAGCCTTGCTAACTCTTAATCCACACTAAATTACCATATATATAAACATGGGACATTTCTTATTGAAAAGATTAGAATATAACATGAGATAGAATACAATGCAAATACTAAGATTAAAATCAATATTGAGAAACCTCAATAAATGCACTAAGTACTAAAATCGGAAATAGTTATTTAATTAAATTGAAAGAAAAAGTTGATGTGCACAATAACTGTGCCTGTTGTAATCGAAAGTGGCACATAATTAATTGAGAGTCATTGTTTCCATAAATGAAAGTCAATGTTCTATTTATAACCATGGTATTAAACAACATTGAAGTTATGCTAAGTTCATTAAAATTGATGAACTCTGAAAGAACTTAAAGTTCATAAAGACCTATTAAAGTCTGTAACACACTTGTTGTGCTTATTAAAGAGTTCATGTACCATAATCCGGTTGTTGCCCAAGTGCAAACTGTGTAGATTGCTGTGCAGGCTGATCCAGGTCAAGGTGGTCATGATCCTCTGGGGCTCCATTGTTATAGCAAGAAAAGTTGACACAAGTCAAGCTATGATGTATAAAGATGATTTATTCATCATGGATAAAAACCCTGTAACAAAATACACAGAAATGAATAACAAAATACATGAAATGAATTACAGTGTCACATAGTTGCATTCACAATTTATCTGACAAAATAATATTAATATTCATGACTAGAAGTATAAGTTTGACATGTGAATAATCATTAGTTGAATTAAAAACAAGTAATTGTGAACTACTAATAGAAAATACATGT
This sequence comes from Platynereis dumerilii, assembly GCA_026936325.1. Classification (NCBI taxonomy): domain Eukaryota; kingdom Metazoa; phylum Annelida; class Polychaeta; order Phyllodocida; family Nereididae; genus Platynereis; species Platynereis dumerilii. The sequence goes on along the minus strand of JAPTHN010000239.1, from coordinate 181,426 downwards.
AAGTACTGAAGCAAATATTTATAATATTCTATTGAGGTACTATTTATCATTTAATTAATACTAATGAACAGTGAACAATTATTAATAATGGAATAACCATCTTACCCAAATTGGGGTTCTGTGAAGCAATGGCCAACCACATGTTTTCAATGGTGAACCAAGTTGGCACCTAACAAAGTAACAAAACATGTGTAAGCTGACTTACAAAATATATGACTGCTAAGCTTTCTATAAATTCATAAGGAAATTTGTAACTAATTATTCGTATTGAAAAATGTATAAATGAATGCTAAGTTTGACTAGAATAAAATATTAACAAAAGACATACCTTAAACATGATATTGGTTGCCAATGCAGTAATGCAGAGTTAAGTCATTAGATGTTGCCTGGAGAGCAGCTTAGACAAAACTGAGAGTGATCAGTGTGGTCACTCAAGCATTATGCTTTAAAATTGGGTCAATGCCCTAGTGGCCCTGAGGTGAGTAACAGAGCTAGGTGCTGCTGCCCTCTGTCCTAACCATTGATCATGACTAAAATTAATGCCAAGCATCAAAACTATAATAGGCAAATTTTACACTGCCACAGTCCATTAGATAAATGCTCTTCTGTGTCTTTACAGAAATTTCCAAAAAGTGTCACTACGAAATAACGGTCAGAAGGAAAAATGAGATAAGAAGTACAGAAAATATCCTCACAATTTTTTTCAAGATAACAAATTGATGATTAGAAGAAATAGGTCATAGCGATATGATTTTTACTATTAATATTAAATTATCATTGATAGCATAAGATGGGCCCAAGATTACCTAATCAATTGACCTTTCAAACGAAATTGATTCAGACATTCAGTAAAAAGCTATTTTTAAAACTTCCCACTTGCAACACTATAAAAAAAATTGGGACCAAACTGGTTTTTTAAATGGAAAATGTTTTTTTGAAAAACCAAACTTCCATGCAAAAATCAACAGGGATTTTTCAAAAAAACCTTTTTTGATTTCAACAAACCAGTTTTGTCCCGAATTTTTTAGAGAGTGGTGTTTTTACATGGAAAGCCCAGGCGAAGAAGAATCTCTAACTTGGCCCCTTGAAGGCATTGAGCACTCAAAAACACCATTTTAGCTGCTGAAACTTGATCTTAATGACACACCTTTTATGTGGTGCAACGTGAATAGCAATTTGCAAGGTACTAGGTCTTACTTGCCATGCCATAAAGCTGGCAAGTAGGCATATGAACCATACATCTTCCTTATGACAAGCTTGCATTTCTTTTACATCTTTCTCAAACTCGTCTTTATACCTTGATGTATTTTCTGGGGTGAAGACAGAGGACCATATTGCGGTTATTGTCCCAAAGAGACTGTCTTGAAGATCTGTAAGAATAGACAGGCTGCCAAAGAATCCTCTGGGAGCTATAGATTTTGTCTTCTTGGGAGAGAGAGACTGCTTACTCTTCTGTTGCCTCTCTGCCTCTGATACTTTTCTTATGAGCATCGGAAGATGGATGAGACAATTTCAAAAACAAAATGTGATTGTTATTCCGCACATGTTTTTTAATACTCTGCCATGTAATTAACAAATGTTGAATTTTATTGACATGAAAAATAAAGGCCTATTTATTGATACCATCGGAAAGACCTAAAGATAGAATGATAAATGTTTAGTTTTTACTTCCTGCATTTATAATTGTAGCAGTATTTTATTATCAGAGTAAATACCGTGAAAATTTATAGATTGACATTGACAAGTATAAATTGAATATTTTGAATATCTCATGATACAGTTTGGAGGCATGGACAACGTCTTTGAAAAGTTTGTGTACATTTGGTAGACTACATAGGACAAGAATAGCCCTAGACACAGTACAGAGGCAAATGGTCAAAGTGCAACATCGTAGTTCCAAAATGTCGGTGATAAGACCAAAAGCTCTGTAAATGAACTATAACCCCATCTGGGCCTAGACCTATAAGGTTAGAAAAAAAAAACAGTCCAAATTCTCCTTCGATTTTCTTCCATTGAAACCTTAACTCTGGCTGGAATGGAACTTTCTGACCTTTTCAAAAGAGAAGGCTCCAGGACACTTTCCACCGAACAACACTCCGGTTCTGCTGAAACCTGCTCTGAATGGTGCACCACAAGAAACTTGAGGCTGTCCTTTCACTCTTTTTGACCTACTTTGTCAAGATGTAAATGGAGTCACACGGTTGGAATACACCATTAGTTGTACGTGTAGGGCAGTTGGTTTTATGAAACACTTCTACATTTTAGGAGGTAAGAATGATTTAATATAGGTTGGTGAATTGATATGTTTCGAAGTCAAAACATTTTGCAGTTGGTAGATGATTTATTTCAGAGAAAGTAAATATGTAAACAATGTCACATAACAGTCGTTTTTCTTCATCAGAGAAACGGATGACAAAAATAACTACTTTCAAGAATATTGAAGTATGGTTAGCACTTTTGACATGATGTTTTTAATTCTGAAACTCTCCACATAAGTACACTAGATTACTGGAGGACCTCTGAGCTGTCAATAGCCACTCTTTGGCTATCTAAGAATAATAGTGCTCAGTGAAATGTGAGTACTAACCAAGAAGTATGCCCAATGCTTCTCAGTGGTAAACTTTTTTCATTTATTTAAAATGATAAAATGGAAACTGACAAAGGGTGCAAATTGCCATGATTTGCATGTCGCCGTTCCTTGTTTTGTTTTGTATTCTCAAAACACAAAGAATCCCAGATCATTCTATGTGAGTTTGCTGTCATTTGTAGACACTTCATATTTTAGCGTGAGAATGGCTACTTGCATGTTATAAGGTGTTATTTGCCATGACATAAAGTTGACAAGTAGACATGTATACATCTTCCATATCTTGCTTCCCTTTCCTTTACATCTTCCTTAAGCTCATTTTTATTCCTCAATGTATTACCTTATGAGAAAAACAGAGGAGCATATTGTGGTTATTGGCCCAAAGAGACTGTGTTGCAGATGTGTAGGAAAAAAACAAAATGCCAATGTATCCTATGAGAGCTATAGATCATGGTCTTCTGGGGTGAGAGAGATTACTTACTCATCTGTTGCATTTCTGTGTGTGATATTTTTCCCATGAGCATCCAGAGATATATGCACCAATTTTAAAAACAAACGTGCATTTGCTTGAGTTTTTTTTTTCATTCTGAAGCAAAATGTGGGTATGCCAATTGACATCATATTTACTGTGTAATGCTATTGACACCATAGGTAGGCTCTAAAGATACACTGCAGACCAAAAGTTTGGAAAAAGTGTGTTCCTTGCCGAAACGCAGTGCTCTCCATTGAATATATGGTGAAAAAATTTCTGTTTGGGGATACATTGATTCTCATCCGATCAAAAAATATTATATCATGTAATGAAAAGTGACCTTGCAGGTAGCTTCTGTACAAAGGGCACTCAATTTGTCTTGTTGCTTTTATAAGTAAAGACAAGTCAAAACAAGTTGACACCAATCTCAGTCAAATAGCATTGACCAAGGCACACTAATTTTGAAAAATCCCCATTTTTCCGAGTAATCTTAAAAATTTAACTCCATTTTCACTAATTTACCGCCAGTATTCCTCTTTACATGTCTATAGTTCTATTGCTATATGTTCAAGCGAAAACAAGAGCACCGAGAAACTCTTTTTAGGAATACTAATCAAATGGCAAGTAAGATCTTGTTTCCAAACGTAAAGCCTGGAGTGCACTAGGTGGGTAGATGTTTAGTTTCTCCATCCTGCATTTCTACATGAACAACCTTATAGGTTAAATAATAAAAAATAGGACTAGGACAAAGTACAGAGTCAAATGATGATTCAAATTGCAGCAATGTTGGTCTACAATGTAGGTGACCTGAACAAAGCCAGAATCAAACCTGGGAACCAGCGATTGGAAGGCAATAGCTCTGACAATTTAACTAATCCCTCTCCAGACCCATTAGGATAGATAACCTTTTTATCATCCTAACTGATTAAAAGGTCCAGAATTCTTGTTCAAATTTATTTTCTGTAATTTCCAATGAAACCTTAACTTAGGCTGAAATGGAACTTTCAGACCTTTTCAACAGGCTCCAAGACAGTGACTCACACTTTACAACAAACAAGAGGCTGGTTCTGCTGAGACCTGCTCCCAATAGTGCAAAACAAAAAGCTTGAGCACCGCCCTGTCACTCTTTGTGGCCTACTTTCTGAAGACGTAAATGCAGTCACACAAATGGAATATACTATTAGTTGTATGTGTTGGATGGTTGGCTATACAAGCACTTTTACATGTGTTTGGAGGCAAGAAGATTTATTTGTGCTATAGGTTGGTGAATTTATATGTACTGTAATCAAATTATTTTTCAATTTGTAGATATGCTTTATTTCTCACAAAATAAATAGGGGAGACCGGGGTAAGTTGTGCCATTTTTTTCGTCAGGCTGATTTTCCAAAAAACCAAAGCTTAATCATGCAATCTGAAAACCAGACATCAAAATTTAATACGTTGGTCAGAATCAACCAAAGTTTCAGGGCAGTCCGACCATTGGGAAGGTCATGGCAGGCATTTGAAAAAAGTAGGTCAAGTGGCACAACTTGCCCCGGTACCGGGGTAAGTTGTGCCGCGTGACGGGGTAAGTTGTGCCGCTTAATTTATTCCAAAAAAATCTTGTATTTCACCCGTTTCTTCAGATAGATCATTTGTATCATGTTTATAACGTATGACTGACATGTTACATGAAACTAATCAGACATTTATGAGCCATTTTATACACAAATTGAAAATGCTGAAAAAACCAGAATTATTTATTGTTTAGAGGGTGTTATAACTCTTTTAACACATGTTCGTTTCATTGTAAGTTATTTCACAACATTTTTAGGCCTTGCGTAAATTTAAGACAAAAAAAGATGAATAAAATATAAATTCCTATGTCATGCAATTGGCACAACTCACCCCAATAAAAACGGCACACCTTACCCCAAATTGATTTTCTGGATGAAACTGGGTGTCAAAAATAAACAAACAATGCAAAATGAAATCTAACAACAGAAATGTCTAGATATACCTCTTAACTCCATCCTACCAGCAGGACGTCATCTTATTACAAATACCAAATGACTGAGAAATAAGAATGTCAGTCCTCGGCACTTCAAGTTTTCAGCAACAGAATTGAATTTATTAGTGTAGCTTTTCATACCATTATATTTGGTAGTTTTTTTCTTGGTGCCTGATGATGTTGACCAAGTGGGTATATATGGGTGGCATTGCCTTCTTTGCCCAGTTCTTCATTTAACCCCAACAGTGGCCGGCACAACTTACCCCGCGGCACAACTTACCCGGTCTCCCCTATGTAAAAAATTCCACACAATAGTTGTTTTCCTTCAGCTGGGTGGCCAAGTGGCTTAGGTGTCCGCCTGCTCCGCTGAAGGTCTTTGCCTGCATGGGTTCGAACCCCGGGTGGGGAACCCAAAATTTTCAGTGTATCTTCATGAGCAAAATCCCAGCTGGATGTCGTTCGGATGAGACGTTAAATTGGCGGCCCTTTGTATCAGTGTCTATGCTGGGCAAGTAAAAGATCCCTCACATGGGGTAAATGTGTAACATGTTGAGGATCTCGCTCTCTCTCCTATCTCGTCAATCAACCCTCTTGAGCGCCCAGAACTGGGCTTAGAGGGCTGCACTTACCATATCTATCTATATATATATCTATCTATCTTTATCAGATAAAAAGTCAATTTCAACAAATGATGTAACCTTCTCTGCCCAATGTTTTTTGAGTGACAATTGACATCATGACACTGATTGTGTAATGCTATTGATACCTTAGGCAGGACCTAAAAATAGATGGATAGATGTTTAGTTTTTCCATCCTACATTTATACATCTGCACTCGGTAGGCCACATAGGACGAGAATAGACAAAGAACATGAAACGGAGAATAGACCCAGAATATAGTAAAGAGGTGAATGATGATTAAAAAGAGTAATAATGTTGTTCAGAACTTGTTCTACATTCTGGGCGAACAGCCCAGTGTTGGAATCCAACCTGGGACGCAGCAATTGAATGCAAGACAACTGATCTAAAGCCCTCTTGACCTATAAGGATAGAAGAAAAATTGGGTTTTTTCCCAGCCAGGTTGATTCGAAGTTCAAGAATTTTTCTCCAAATCTCTGTTCTGTAATTTCCATTGAAACCTTAATTCGGAAGTCGCTGACTGAAATGGAACTTTCAGACCTTTCAAAAGAGAAGGCTCCAGGACACTTTTCACCAAACAACACTCCGGTTATGCTGAGACCTGCTTTGAATAGTGCACTAAGAGAAGCTCGAGCACTGCCCTATCACTCTTTGTGGCCTACTTTGTCAAGATGTAAATGGAGCCTCACGGTCGGACTACACCATTAGTTGTATGTGTAGGACTGTTGGTTCTACAAACACTTCTGCATGTTTCAGAAGGCCTGTAATGTAATGAGAGACTCAATTTTTTGCTAAAAATTACTTAATCTGAAAATGGAGAAACTGCCATTTTGTGAAAGTCCATTTTAATATGTTCACATTTAAATTATTTTCTTGAACCACATTGTTCAACAACAAACACATGTCAATGGCGTATCATATTCGGACAAAAAAACACTTCAAGTGGGAAACAATCCATTAATGTTTCAATGTGGAGTCATTTAATCTAGACACATATTGATTGAGTCAACAAGTGTTGTTTACAGAACCATCAGACTTGATACCTCTTGAAACTGAGCCTTTGGAAACTCTGAAAAGACAAACACATAACCAACCCATGGCCAACTTCATCTAGCAAGAAGAAGAAGAATTAAAAAAGAGCTCTCAAAAATCAGTGTTTAAAAAACTATATTTGTGTTACAGTGATTCAACGAGCAATCAGGGAAAAACCTCCTCAGAATTGTTTGATAGTATTGTTTTCTTTTACATTGAAATGCTGAGAGACATGAGCTCATTGTCAATGTTATGAGAATAAACAACAAATTCTGCTTGGATTCTGGTTGTTATTGAGGGATAGTACGTCATTTCGATCACAATATATGAAAAAGTGGAGCTTCAAGAAAACATTTTATGATTTATATGATATTAAGATCAGAGCAATATCTACAGCTTAGAAAAGATGGAGAAATGAGTCTTTGATATCCTTTATGTGGCTTCTTTGGAAAAAAACCACTTCATATGTGAGATGTCATGCAGATCTTTAGATCCTAAATATCTGTTCTGTTATTTTCATAACTCAAATGAAAACATATATGTTTATTTGTCATCACATCTTGAGCATTTCTTCGTAACAGTAGTCTAATTTCCTTCCTGACAACAATTTCAAAATAATCTGCAAACCATCCAGAGCAACATAATTATGGATAATGTAGTCTCTTTTCAAACTACCATGTTTTGTTGCAAGTGCCTAGGTCGGGCTGCGATCATCCATCCCTCCCTACTCTGCTCTGTCACCTCCTCCCTACTCTGTCACCTCATCCCTCTCTCCCTATTATCTCCTCCTTCACTTTTCCCCTCTTTTTCTTTCCTCACTTTTTTCTCCCTTCCTCCCTTTCTAGATTTTTTAAAATAACTTTTTAACTTGTGTGTTTCGCATGCCTTTCCCGATCATTGGAGGAACTTGTCATAATTCTTGTGATTTTGGCATCAGACACCTGCAAAGACCCACTCAGAGCAGGTCTTAATTTTGTCTTGTTTAGACTGTGACTTTCTTGGTTTAGTGTTGGAATTTTTGTTGGTGTCATTATATAAAATAACATTGCAAACGTTGGCTTAACTTTTGGACTGGTCTAAAACTGTTAACTCAACACTGGAGTCTCAAATTTCTCACTGTTGGTGAAACAGGGACAAGAAGTCTGTTACAGCGAAACACTCTGATTTAGAACGAAAGTGGACTGTGGCACTGTGAAAATGGCACTTTGTAGCTCATGATAGCCGAAGAAGTGTCATCTTCTCTACTTTCAACATGGGAAAGATAGAGGCTGTTTGATTAGTCATGATCAAGAGTAAGCCATTTGACTTCTCATAACAAATTTTAGAGTGAGAATCAGATGCATAATCCTTTCGTTTGGCTGTCACCAACAGGTGGGATAAGTCTCCTTCAATCAAATTAACTTTGAAAGTATTGGGTTTGATCATGACTAATCATCAGCATGATGACACACGAAGTGCCATTTTCACAGTGCCACAGTCCACTTTAATTCCATATCAAAGTGTTTCGCTGTAATAGCCATTTATTGAGTTAAGAAGAAAATGGCAAAAAACTCCAACCAATGAACCATTATGTACTCCGCACTATGTACATAGCACATAGAGAAAGATGCAGTAAGAGTTTCAAGCCTGAGTCCCATTTTCTCATTCCCTTTGTGGCATGTCTATCACTAGGCAGCTCCCTATCTAAATATAGTACGTATCAGTTCATTCTCTCAGCAATGAAATATTGCCATGTATTGGAATCGATCCCTGAATTTTAAAATTACAAAGATAGCAACCTAAGTACTCATCCACTGAGATACATGACATTGCAGTGAGAAAAAATCGCCATTGTGCATCATAACATTGTGGAATCGTTAATTGAGATTTAAGAGTAAATTAAGACAGGAACTTTGGGCATATGAAGTGATTGATTATAATTGTACATTTAAGAAATGTAGAAGAAGGTGGTATGTTCTCTTGAGACCCCGATTTCCTTCTTGCGTGATATCAGCCTTTTAACAAAGTGACCATTCAGAGACCTGCATCATGACAAGTGAAATATTCAGGCAAGCATACAATTCCAACAAAACACTTCACTGTTATTAAAATTCGCATTTAGTTTGCAAAAGATCATCACAAGGGGGAGCTGAAGTGTTCATTTTATTGGGATTAACAATAATCTATGTGCCTTGGTACCTGCAATGCATTGGGTTAGCTCAAATGACTGACAAATAATTATGAAAATTGCACCTGACCATATCCCCTGTGGGCTTCTGTTTTTTTCTTGTATTTTCTGTGATATTGGCAGAATAATGATGAAATACCTGCCACAGTTTGAGTTAAATATCCAGACGCCAACGAAATCTGCTCTGCGGTGCTGAACGGTTGGGGATACAGAAAATCCAACTCGAGGCTAGCCAGTCAGCTCCAAATTGCTCACAGCCACAGTAGCAGTAAAAAAAACAATCTTAGACGTAGTAGTTGTTTTAGCAATGATTTTATTCTGGATTTTACCCCGCACAGTGACCAACAGAATGTTTTTATGCACGAAGATTTTATCAGTCTCAAAACTGAACACTCAATTAAACGTGCAAACAATTTAACTAACTTTTTATGCCACAATCTATCGAAAATTAGAGACTTGATTTTACTCATGTGAGGTTCGCCTTCCAGAGGCGGGATATAATTTAGAAGAAGAAGAAGAAGAAGACGTCAGGAAATTTGAGCAGGAAACAAAAACGCAATTGAGAAATGTTATAATACTCTACATTGGTACTTTACATCTTGAAAAGGATATCCGTATTTTTTTTTTGGTAAAACAAATTGCAGTTGAAAGACGCAAGGAAAGATGAGGAAATATAAAATATGAGATATTAAAAGGGGCAATTTAGAGCATATTGTTATCACTTGTATTTCTATGCTGTAAAGCCGACCAAGCATACTGATGTTAATATGAATAAATTTGCGTTATAAAAGATTTACATTTTTTGAAATTTAATATTGCAGAGGAATAAAATATCTTCAGAATATTTTTTTTGGAGGACAGCAACACTAGCGATTTACTTGGGAAAAAAAAGAAGGCAGATGATACAAATTTGACAAAGGGAATAGATGCTTTTTAGATGGAAAAAATATTTCATATGAATCCATTAACATATGATTAAAAGAAAAAGAGTACTCCAGATGATCACTAATTGACGATGTCTCATATGTAGCTATTTATTTGGAGATTTTTTTTTTTTTTCATATTCCAATTTCACAAATCCATTCTCTGTGTAATAACTGAAGATTTAACGTCCTGCTAATGAGGTTTTTTTCTGATATTCCGAGTCTGATTTCATAGTAAAGTAAAATCCATCATCCACATTTGGGAGTAAATTGACACTAATGAGAAATGAAGGACGACATCTCATTCTAATTCTGCTATTTTGATTCTGCATATTTGTAACACAGAGCAAATAAATCATTTTAAATAAGTTAAGAAAGTTAAGAAATTCCAGTAAATTGCATTGGAAATGCTCATCAGACAATTTCATTCGAAGGTTATATTCAAAAAATAATACGAATCTAATGTGAAAAAAAAATCTGAGTTTACGTATAAGACAGACACCAAGCGATGCTTTTAATCCTATGAGTTATTAATCTCTGACATGACTGGATATTCTGAAGATCAATGCAGAAAGACGCATTTGAAAGAGACAAGGTGAACAAAATTACTTAAAAGGAGACAGTATGAAATTTGAAACATTTTATGTATTATTATTTTTTAAGCAACTAAAGTATTTAAACACACATTGACAAACGTAATGCTGGAAATGATAGAGCACTACAAGATACAATTTTTGTCATGCAATTTATGGCCAAAATGTGGTGAGATCAGGTGGATATTCTGTCACAGGTTGAAATTGGTGTAGTTGCCTCAGGCATACATGGTTCACATCACAAATGGCATTCTAGATCTCTTCTGGCAAAATTCCTTATTTGAACAGTCAAATCAAAAATAAAGTTTGCTGGTCTAAACACTTTTTTGCTTTTAAATAAGAGGGGAACACCCTGAACTTACATTGCTTGATGACAGATACACGTAGTTGTTTGTTTCTGTATAATTTATGATGTTTTTAACATTTTATCACCTGGTTGGCTGTGAATATCACTGTTTACAGTCAAAATATCAGGGCCTATGATATTGTAAAAAATACCACCCTTCAAGGGCGATATTTTTTAACAATGGTTATGACATCACCAGCATTTCAGCTGCCTGATGATGTCACAAACCAAACAAGGGACCGAATAATGGGATTTTGACGTCATGTCCATTGTTTCTCCATACCATGGTGACGTCACATTTTTGTAATGGTAGAAAATAGTCCCTCTTTATAACTGAAAATATGAGGTAAAACCAGGTGATAAAAACAAAACAACCACGCGTCAGCGCACTTCGTACAATATCACTCGCTGTTGTGTGAATTAATATCACTCTCGCCCTGCAGGCTCGAGTGATATTAATTCACACAACAGCTCGTGATATTGTTACTCAGTGACCCTGACTTGGGTTGTTTTGTAGTAATATTTCCGTATAAATAGATTTTCACTGATCATATTTTCCCATCTCCAACACACATCTTCCAGTAACACTAAATAGTTCAATCTGGAAAAAAACCATTAATATGAGCGAAGCTCACTTAGCACAAGGACAGCTCATTCTGTGTGGTACTCCTGTCTACAGTGACTGCCTGAACAGGAAGTGCCTGTAGTTGCCATAAAAGTGGAGCTAGTAGTTTAGTCAGAGTTTGGTTTGGTAAATAATAGAAATACCTCAAATAGCTTCCAAAGTAGCTTTAAAATTTCAGTCTTGTCGTAAGACAACCTCCAATGACAGATTTCAGGGATTTAAATCAACATGTGTATCAACATTTGAAATAATTATTTCCATACCCCTGTTTTTAAGAAGTGACTGAAAATTAAAAGTCAACACAAAAGTTAATGACTAAAATGGCTCACCAAGTAAGAAATCATAACAACACTTAGATTTCAGATTCAGATTTCAGATTTTTTTATTATCACTTATATACAAAATAAACAAGTAAATACAAAATTGATACCCGAAGGCATAGTTGCCGCTCATGGGTATCAAAACTAGGCATACATAAAGTAATATTATGATATTAACATAAATTAAATGGTAATAGAAAAGAATAAAAAAATAATAATAAAAAAAAAAAAAATTAAAAGGAAACAGAAAACGAAATACGGAATTTGGTCAACTTATATTATCTAATGTTTTAGATATAGTCATATGCACCATTACTCGCAGGCAACTCTATGATAAAAAAAATGAAATTAAGTGTGATAGATGTGATAACTCACAAAATTGAAGTGAAACAGATTTACTAATTTGCACAAACATAGCAATTTGTAGAAAGACATTCTGAAGTATAAGAATCAATTGTCAATCGTTTGAAATAAAATTTGACACCATCAAGGCTATGAGTAGTAAATTTTTCTTTAAAGTTGGCAGCCATTTCATTTAAAACTGATGGATAAATATATGAAATACTGTGTCTTGCAAACTCATGTCTCACAGAGGGCAGCGGCACATCATTTGCAATTCTTGTATTGTGGGAATGACCACGATAGGCATTCAATCTATCAATCATGTCAATATTGAAATATTCTGGTAACATATTGTTATGGAGTTTATAGCAAAATTTGTAATCACCCAGTGCACACAGATCCTTCAGTTTAAGTAAGTTAAATTTTTTAAAAAGTTGTGAGGTATGCGAATTGTAGCTACTTTTACTAATTATTCTGACTGCTCTCTTTTGTAATTTAAAAAGTTTACTAGAGGACCAACCCCAGACCATGAGACCATAATTCAAATAGGAGAGAATAAGAGCATTATATATTTGTAGTAGAACGTGAGACGGCAATAATTTTTTGATTTTGTTCATAATTCCTAGCGTTTTTGATATTTTTTTAGACAGACCCTGAATGTGATCTTTCCATTTCATGTTTTCATCAAGTATGATTCCCAAAAAGTTAAATTTTTTGACAAACTCTATTTCTGTGCCATCCAAAAATAATTTAGGGGCAGTAACTTGTCTTTGTGGAGTATGAAAAATTATAGCTTTGGTTTTGCTAGTATTTAAAGAAAGTTTATTCAATTTTAACCAATCTACTATTTGTTTTAATTCATCATTAAGGGTCGAAACACTGTTATTAATAGAGTTTGCATTTAAGCTGGTAAAAAGAGTTGTGTCGTCTGCATAAATGATTGGAGTGAATAAATTGGTAGCTTTGGGAAGTCATTCATGTAAATGATGAACAATAATGGGCCAAGTATGGAGCCCTGTGGGACTCCACACTTTATTTGTAATTTATTTGAGGCTACATTGTTAAATTCAACAAATTGTACTCTGTTGCTTAAGTAGCTGTGTAGAAGACTAAGTGAGTTTTCCCTGAAGCCATAATGTTTTAATTTAGATAATAGAATTTTATGGTCCAGCGTGTCAAAGGCCTTTGAGAGATCCAGGAAAATATTGATAGGGCACTTGTTTTTATCCATGTCTTGTATTATTCTGTCTACTAATTCCAGGGAGGCCAACTCGGTGGAGTGACAAGAACGGAAGCCATACTGACTTTTATAAAATAACTTCAATTCAGAGAAATGTTCATAGATTTGATTGTAAATAATTTTCTCAAAGACCTTAGACACGCTAGATAAAATCGATATGGGTCGATAATTTTCAAAGAAATGTGCATTATCTTTTTTATACAGAGGATTAATTTTTGCTATTTTCAGTAAATCTGGAAATAGTCCATCCCTAAAAGATTTATTTATCAATTCTGCCAGAATACTCGAGATTTCGTGTTTTAAATTTTTCAGCAATTTATTGGAAGTCAAATCATGTCCTTTACTTGATTTTGGCTTCAAAGAATCTATGATTCGAATAACTTCATTTTTGTCAATGTACTTGAATTTCAAATAGTTTACAACTGGATTTGATAGGTAATCATTGTAACTTTTATTTTCAGGTGGTGTTATATTTTGTGCGAGAGTAGGACCTATATTTACAAAATAAGAATTGAATTCATCTGAGATAGCCTTGGCATCATTTATCTGTACCCCACTCTTAACAAAATAGTTTGTGCAGTTATTATTTTCTTTTTTCCTACTCAGTAATTCATTTATAGTTGCCCATGTATTTTTTATATCAGACTTAAATTTAGTAAATTTACTTTGATAATACATTTTCTTTCCTTCCAGTATGGCCTTTTTCAAAATTCTATTATATGTTGAAAAATTTGTATGAATGGCAGTGTATTGATTGGTACCTTTAGGGGTTGATTTAAGTTTTACATAAAGTTTGTCTTTATAATGAATTGATTTTAGAATGCCTTGACTAATCCATTCGGATTTCTTGTGCTTATATTTCTTATACTTAATGGTTTTAGGCTGAAGATGTTTCTTTAAAATATTTGATAGAATTGTATTAAATTCTTCATAGCAATCATTTGCGTTTCTACTAGAACCTGATATGTCATTGAATTGTTGTATAACGTATGGACTCAGAAGTTCATTTTTGATTTTTCCAATTGCTTCTTTGAAAGGGGGAGAAATTTGAATATATTTAGAGTCAGATTTTTTGTAATAGAGATGATCTAGACAAATAAAGTAAGGTAGATGATCCGAAATACTACTTAATAGAATACCAGCGGGTATAGAAGTGGCATCATCTGAAGTTTTTACAAAAAAATTATCAATTAATGTTCCTTTCCTATTTGTGAGTCGTGTTGGGAAAGTAATTTTCGGTATAAGTCCAGAAGATAATACACATTCTAGAAAATTGTTAAAGCTGTTAATTTCTTTAAATTTCAATAAATCTATATTGAAGTCACCCGCAACAATAATATTATTTACATTTTCAAATTCACTAAAAAATTTATTCAGGTCTTCAGTAAAACCATTAATATTTTCTAAATTTTGTCTTGGTGGTCGATAGATGTTAGCTATTAAAATCTTTCTACAGCATCTATTTTGCAAATCTTGTTCAATAGAAATTTCAATAAATTGGCCATCCCAGTTTGAAGAGTCAAAATCATAGTTAATTTTCTTGTATTCCAATCTATTATCTAAATATATAGCTACACCTCCATGTGCACTGGATGACTTACCAGAAGAAATAAGATTATAACCCTCAAGCTGAAGTAAGGAAAGGTCGCTACCCTCTGTGAGCCAGGTCTCCTGTAAACATAAAGCGCATATTTTATTAGAAACAGTATTAAAGTCCTCTATATAAGCCTTGATGAGTTCAAACTTGGCATTCAAAGACTGGCAATTGAGACTAACAACAGTAAATGTTTCGGACTTAGAAGAAAGAAAACCTTTAAAGTCACTGTTAGTGTAATAAGGTGATGGTTGGAAAAGACCAGGTTCATTACTTATCATGTTTTCATTGTTGAGTTCAATTGAGTCAATTAATTCAGTTAAAGAAGAATTTACATCAAAAGAAAGTGAGGTTACCACATCTTCAGAATTGTCAAAATTTAGTCCAGACGACATTACACAGCAAGTAGAAACATGAAGTATACCAGTGCCAGCGAGTAATGGTGCATTTCAGCAGAATTTCACAAACAGGAATTTGAATCTGAATTGAAAAAATATAACAAATTAAGAATTGAAAATACCGATTAGTCATGTAAAGCATGATGAATGATTTAGCACAGATAGAGAACCAAAACCAAACATGAACAGTAATGTTATATACAATTAACATAGCTAGAAAATAACATTGATATATTTGAATGAATTTTCCCGAAATATATACATTATCCCTATAGTATTAAATGTTATAACAAAAGAAAGACAAAGCAGGACAAAAAGTGAAAAAAAAAAAAAAATAATAATAATAAATGAAATAAAATAAATAAATAATTAAGTAAACCGCCGCATATAATTCTTACTGTGATTTTACCCCAAACATACTTGTGTTCTTTGTAAAGAATAATCCTAATCATTAAATACTAGTTAAGTGTCCTTTCACAAGCCAGTTTAAATTCCAAAATTTCAAAATCAGATCAATTCAGTTATGAAACAAAACAGTTATTCGAATGATAACAAATTTAAAACAAAAATAGATTGACTGTTAAAGTGGACCTCAGATCAATCTTAGTAAGTTATTAAGCAACAATAATAAACAAACAGCAGGCCAAAACAAGTTTTATAAACAGTCAAAAGGATTAATAGGTTATAAGGAAGTTTAAAATTTGTCATCAAACACACAAAAGAATATCAGGCTTGGTTTACAGACATAAATCTTTTTGAAAAACATAAGTTGATCCAAATTACCAAACAAAACCAGTTCCAGGAATGCACAAATTTATGAATAGCAGAAAATAACAATTTTCAAACAAGTAATTAAATGAAAACTTCAGAGTTACAAATTGCATATATGAAGCTATTCATTAAGCTAGACAAAACATTTGTATTAACATGAAAGACTAATTAATTAAAGAGTGGAATAGAACCACAAAATCACTTGTCAGTAGACCTAAGTTACAAAACAAGACATCCAGCTTAGCTTGGGACAACAAACCAAAGCAAACATTGATCCCATTTGAAATGGTTATTAAAGAATTCGTCTAAGTTTTCACAAAATACACTGCAAAACAAATATATATATATGTGACATATCACAAGCATAATAGCATTAAAAAAAAAAAAAAAAAAAAAAAAAAAAAAAGTTTTACACCACAGACGGCAGCATGGTTTATCAAGCCTGATCATTTTACATGATAGTTAAAAAAGATACAATATTAAGTGTCAATTTTTTATGCAACACACACAAGTTAACAAAACATTTCAATACAATCATATTGATATGAACGATTTCTTTTCATTGCAGCTTATTAATCATGTCAAGTTAATCACAGGTGTTTGCTTATCAATGTTAAAGTTTATAAAAACTTCATGATTGGACAGTTTGCAGTTATAATGAATTTAGCAATTTAGATGACATTGTTCAATCTTAACAAAACAAACAGTCAAGTTGTCAATAACTGTTAAAAACATGTAAGCTCTCTACTTGTTTATATTATGAATTTGAGGTCAACACCTAAAACAAAGCATAAAACAGCTGATCTGATTAGACTAAATGATAATAGAAAGAAAACACAAGAGATTTAAACAAAATTACCATTTGGGGGAGGGTAAGAAATTAATTCTGTAAATTAATTTATGGTTACATAATCTTCATTAACTATCAACGAATTATGTAACAGTCTAATAGTAAACAGTCATCTCTGAATAGCTATGGTTTTATTGATCTCAGGTATGCAACATCAACAATTTAACATAATAGATCCAAATTTAACCCAGATATGAAATATGAATTACACGGCTGTCAGCGTAATCTTTCTATCCATCTATCCATCTATCTATCTATCTATCTATCTATCTATCTATCTATCTATATATCTATCTATCTATCTATCTA
Source organism: Platynereis dumerilii (assembly GCA_026936325.1). Taxonomy (NCBI): domain Eukaryota; kingdom Metazoa; phylum Annelida; class Polychaeta; order Phyllodocida; family Nereididae; genus Platynereis; species Platynereis dumerilii. The sequence continues at coordinate 164,229 of JAPTHN010000239.1, read as the reverse complement.
TCTATCTATCTATCTATCTATCTATCTATCTATCTATCTATCTATCTATCTATCTATCTATCTATCTATCTATCTATCTATCTATCTATCTATCTATCCATCCATCCATCTATCTATCTGTCCAGCTATCTATCCATCTATCTATCTATCTGGTCTTATCTATAGATCTGATCTTATCTATAGATCTGATCTTATCTATCTATTCTATTTATCTGCCCATTTGCCCAGTCCTTTAAAAAGATAAATTGGCCTATTGCATGGAAAGTTGAAGATACTGTAGTAGTTCTATGACAACGCTGCGCGAATTTCATGGCAGTGCCATTTACATATTATTTCAACTGGGAGTCATTCAATCTAGACACATGTTGAGAGAGTCAACAAATGTTGTTTGCAGAGGAATCTCATATGATGCCTCTTGAAACTAAACCCCTGGTAACTGTGGAAAGGTAAACACATAATCTACTCTTGATGTCAATTAGCAAACAAGAGAAAAAAGAGAATGAGCTTTCAAAAATCAGTATTAGGTTCAGCTATATCAGGATGGATCCCATATGAAAAAAGATACCTTTTTCAAACAGCCTGGAAAAGCAGATAACATGAGGATGAAAGTAATTTATGCAGCTTAGAAAATTTTGGGAAATGAGTCTTTTGATATTTTCTAGAAAGCTTCTTTCGAAGAAATGTTCATCTTCTGAATCTTTGCTTTAATATTGATTACTTAAAATGTAATATATATAGTTATTTGTCATCTGATTTTCGGAGTGTCTTTTAAAAGGTAATTTACTTTCAGACTAAATTTCTTAAATATGCATACATAATTCCTATACGATGGATACATGGTGTCTTTTTTTTCAAATTTCCATCTTCATAATTCCTTTTCCCCGAAGCTCTTGTCAATGTATTTCCTGCATATTTAAATTATGGCATATTCATCAACGCCGGCGATGTTAGGGTCATGAAGGGTGGACCAGCTCATTCCCATTCCCAGCAGATGTTTTTTGTCTGTACCGGATCTCAACATATGTGCAGGCTACAGATAAGCGGCTATAATATATTTATCTTTGGAAAACAGATTAATTGAGTTTTCAAGTTCAGGAAGCATACAAACAATTTCTTTGTATAACTCACTTTAAGTCTTCCAATTCTCATCAAATATGCAGCATAGTTACTTTTGTCGCCCTTTATTGAAAGAAAAAAAATGCTTTGGTGAACCTAGCACTTGACTGACATATAGTTTGATCTTTTAAACTATTAAGGTAGGCAGTAGTCATGGAATAAGAATATCTGACATCCCTGAAGCATTTTTGGCACCCTGCTGTCGGGTAATATGAGTCGCGGTGAAAATCGAAAAGGCAAAAGTTTACTTGTCACTGACTGGGAAGAGTCTAAAAGAAACAAATATATATTCCTCTGGATAAAGGCAAAGTATTTGTTATGGCAGTCCTACTTCTTGTAGAGTGCAATTCAGGACAGGCTTGAGCTGAAGTGATGTGTTATTCAGTAACCAATGCCCTGTGACTCAGCCCATTTAAAATGTCTAGCACGGACTCAGTTTGTCCCCAAATGACCCAATTGAAGGCAAAGTAAAGTAAAGTTGGCAGGTGCAGGCAATGTTTAGATCAGGAAAGTCAAGTGAGTTAAGTTGTTTGTTTTGGTTTGGTTGCAAATGTATGTGTATTTCATTTTTTAAGCAGGTCATTTATTGGAAAGGACTATAATATCAATTTGAAGAGAATAACGGCTGTTTATATGTAGCACAAGGCCTAATTTTTACTTTTGACACTGCTTTCAAAATGAGTTTGGCTGATACTTATCTGAGCAATATTAAGGCTACTTATGTGTTTCACTGGAATGGCTTAATTAGCTCTGTTGCTACTTATATGAAAAAGCAGAAGACAGTTGAATCGTGATATGTTGTCTGTCATTTTTTATTAGACTCAGATTCTGGTGATGGCTTTTTGTTTCGAATGAAATTAGTCAGGAAATATGGAAACCAACTTCATTAGCTGGGCGTTAATTCTTCTGTTATTATGACAAAATGGATTTGTCAATGAAAATGGTATATCTGGAAAACTAAAAATGGAATGTCCAAACAACTTACACATGATATTTAAATATATTATAAATCCAACTTTTTACATGAGACAGAAGGAATTCAATGCATTGTTTGTAGGCCTAAATAGTACAAAATTGCCTCAAAATATTTTTTATCAACCAGCTAGCACTTGCATCCTCCATATTGCAATACAGCTGTGCTAACCATTATGCTATTCAAAAAATAAAGCTGTTTAGATTTGCAAACATTTGATCTTCTTTTTTCTTAGACATCATAAATTGCTTAATTAACACAAAAAACCACATCAGATGTAGAAAAAAACCAACAACAAATGATACCCCCGGCATTTTTAGTACCACACCCTTATGTTTCATGCATATTTTTAGTCCCCCTCCCTCGACATACAAAGTAATACATACAAAATAAGAGCAGGTATGCTGCCTCTATATCCCCCATGCTCCACACATCTACCTATACCCACAAGAATTCCAATTTTATTTATGCCAAATATTTCCACCAATGGCACAATTGTGCATACATGCAAGGATGTGGAGGCACCTGGGGGTGGAGTTCGCTTTTAAAAACAACATGGCTGGAGGCCAACAGTACAGCAGCTCAGTTGAAAAAGTATTTGGGATGTGGAAATGGTTATGATATTGTTTTAAGGTTAGATTTGACAAGTTTCGGGGGGTCTTTAAATGTTGGGAAAGGATGAGCATTGTGCATGGTGTGGTGTTTGAGAGATTTGATGGATGCCATGACATGGAGACTAAAAGTACAATCCCCCATAGCGTTGTGGACAGAGTCCGCGAAAAGTGCTTTTATCATGCAGGACATTCGGGCAGGTAGATCTTGAATTTTACCTGCCCGAATGAAATCCTGTCTGCCCGGATAAAATCCTTTTATTAATTTCAACTGGTATTCCTGTGTTTAATTTAAATTTTAAAGTAACTCATAACTTCTCCCAATAAAAAAAGAGCCTATTAAGTCATTGCTGCCAAGCAACTTAAGTCTTAAACCTGTATTTAACTATTTATTGGTCAACAAAATATCAAATTTTTTGTATTGAATATATTTATATTGCAAAAATTGGACTAGGTAGGGTTTATTTCATATAGATTGTATTTAACATTTCTAGGCGCATTAGTACTGGTCCCAGGCTGTCACTATTATGTGATTTGCATAAATCACTTTGCATTACCAGAGAAAACATACAGACTTGACAATTGTAGCCTTGCAGGGCCTCAGATCCTGCACAATCAGTGCACATGGTAGGCTACATACCAACTGCTACTGAACATGGCTAATTGCAATTTGCTGACCTATTGACTATTGTTGTGTTTAATTGCAATCCACTTGACACCTCTGCCTACCCATTTGAGTCATTGATGTTTTCAATTGCACTGGCGATTTCAAAGGCCAGCATTAATTGCATTGGTTGCTGAATCAGCTCATTGACTCTCTAGCTAACCAATCGGACATTTGGGAAGGTAACCACTCTATTTTTGCCGGTCACACGCTATTTTTGCCGGTTTTGACCGGCAAACCGACACTTTTCGCGGACTCTGGTTGGGGATGATAATTACAAATATACTGTTATACATGTGCCCTTGTTTTGTCACCGTACATTACATATAGAAGCTGAAATAATATATCTTATGTCAGAGTCCGCGAAAAGTGTCGGTTTGCCGGTCAAAACCGGCAAAAATAGCGTGTGACCGGCAAAAATAGAGTGGTGACCTGCCCAAATGTCCGATGGGTTAGCTAGAGACTCAATGAGCTGATTCAGCAACCAATGCAATTAATGCTGGCCTTTGAAATCGCCAGTGCAATTGAAAACATCAATGACTCAAATGGGTAGGCAGAGGTGTCAAGTGGATTGCAATTAAACACAACAATAGTCAATAGGTCAGCAAATTGCAATTAGCCATGTTCAGTAGCAGTTGGTATGTAGCCTACCATGTGCAGGATCTGAGGCCCTGCAAGGCTACAATTGTCAAGTTTGTATGTTTTTTCTGGTAACGCAAAGTGATTTATGCAAATCACAAAATAGAGACAGCCTGGGACCAATACTAATGCACCTAGAAATGTTAAATACAATCTATATGAAATAAACCCTACCTAGTCCAATTTTTGCAATATAAATATATTCAATACAAAAAATTTGATATTTTGTTGACCAATAAATAGTTAAATACAGGTTTAATACTTATAAGTTACTTGGCAGCAATGACTTAATAGGCTCTTTTTTTATTGGGAGAAGTTATGAGTTACTTTAAAATTTAAATTAAACACAGGAATACCAGTTGAAATTAATAAAATAGGAATTTCAGGATTTTATCAGGGCAGACAGGATTTCATTCGGGCAGGTAAAATTCAAGATCTACCTGCCCGAATGTCCTGCATGATAAAAGCACTTTTCGCGGACTCTGTCTTATGTCAAATATGGCGAATCTCACTAATACATGTGATAAAGAAGTCTTTCACAACCACAATTCATTGCCTTTCTTGGTCTCAGCATTACCTGCCGCACCTAGCTTAACTTTCTGTTTCCATGGCAAATACAGAATGACTTTAAAATGTCCAAATTGTCCCAAATTTTTAGAAATCCATTCTAGAACTGTTGAATTTTGATATGTGAAAAATTCATATTTCAACATTAAAAAAAGTGTCCATATTAAAAATTTCTGAATGCCCCTCATACATTTGCAACTAGAATCTCAAAGGATTCTCACAGGGCCTCAATATTGTTTTTCACATTGTCTGTCTGGTACTTGAAGAAAGCATATTGAAATAACTGCCACAATTATTTGAGTTCAATATCCACATTTCAGAAACATAAGAAAAATAATGTAATTCAGAAATGTAATATGAATATCTTGCATCCCCGAAGGAAATTTGACATCCTGCTGTCTGGTAATATAGTCTCAGGGAAAAATGAACACAAAAGACTTTTTTTTCTGGACAGGGACAGAGTATTTCTTAGTGCAATTCTACTTCTTGTTGCCTGTTATTCAGGACAGGTTTAGCTGAAGGGATGTGTTATTCAGTGACCAATGCTTTCTGGCTCAGCCCATTAAGAATGACTGGCACGAGCTCAGTTTGTTACCAGACCAGTTCAATTGAAGGCAAAGTAAAGTAGTGTTGGCAGGTGCATGTGATGTTTGGATCAGGAAGGTTAAAGTAAGTTAAGTTGTTTGCTGTTGTCTTGTTGTCAATTTACATGGTATTATTTTGTTATGCTGTTTACCTGTTTTGTATATTTTGTTATGGGTGTGACTTACAAGCCTGCAATAGGCTTGGTGTTTTTACAAAAGTCACGTTAACAAATATTAAACCACGTCAAATCAAGTATGAAGTCATCCGTAAGTATTTTCACTCGAGTATATATACCTTTTAATCTATGCAATTGAAGTCGCCAATGTCTTGCTTTATTCTAAGAATAGCCTGGTGTTGACAACAGTTTCTGCACATTTAATTGGAGCACTAAATTGTGAGATATAGAGCTTTCCAAAAAAAAGGAAAATTGAGAAGATGTCAGGATCAGACTTAATATTCATACCATGGAAGAGATGGAGAAATTAGTCTTTTGATATCTTTTAGAAAGCTTCTTAGGAGGAAAATATTCATCTGTCATGCAAGTTAGAGAGTAAAGCTTTGCTGTGATATTTTGATTAAAAAAGAAAAAGTAACACACATATATGGTTATTTATGATGAGGTCTGGAAATATTCTGTCAAGGGTAATTACATTTGAAAATAAGTTTTAAAAGCATGCTTCCACAAGTCTTAGCTAATATATTGTTATTTTGTTTTTCAAATTGCAACATTTTAATGGCGTTTCACTTCAGAAGCCTCCGATGCAGAGTCCGGAAATTGAAATGCATATATATATTACAAAGTTAATCACCTCTTCAAGGTTGACAGTGGTTCAAGTTTTGCTCTTTTTTGGTGATAGCTTATCTATATCTCAGGATCTGTGTTCTCAAAAAATATCCAACGAAATTTCCTTTACTTGATTGGGTAAGGTAATGCTATTTATAACGTATGGCCATGTGAAACATTTGATTCTAAATCTCCTTGGTGGTGTATGATTAAGATTCGAATTCATATCAAAAGGTTGTTTGGTATCACCTCTTCAATGTCTTCTCTTTATTTTTTGGTCGGTTCCAAGAATTAAGTTCCCAAAAATCACCAGTCCTCCGTTTGCTTCGAATTTGACATGCACAGGAAAAGAAGTAATCTGCAAAACTACTAAGAGCATAAAATCAATTGCTGCTTTCCTATCACACCAAGCCCTTCCATGACATTTGTTTCCATTCTGAATATTCTTGGAGGGCACCTGTACATGAAGTGGCGTGTGGATTGTCTCATTCGGCTGACCGGTGTAAACATTGTGTGGTTAACTGTATGGCAAACCAGTTGAGTGATTGAACTGTTACAAAGACACTCACCGAATAACTATTTTTCCAATTTTTAGCTCTGTCAATGTTGCATGGCTGCCAGTGAATCTTTTCTGCCATAAACAAACTCATCGAAACCGCATGTACAAAAAAGGGTTCAAGGTTTCAAAAAACCATGCGCTACTTCACTCTGCTGCAAACCCGACAATGTTGCAAAATTGTCTAAGCAACTCATAGTGGCAGGTAGGATCATTTGATTGAAACGGAACTATGTAATTGACAAAAATGAATCTCATTATAAGAATTGTGTGGTTAGCCTGGCTAATAAGATCATGCGGGACTCTACACACCCACTTTATGAACTCTTTGAGCTTTTGCCCAGTGGGCGCAGATATCGAATGCCCTCTATCAGGACACAGCGTTTTAAAGACACTTTCCTTCCTGTATCTGTTTCCCTGTTAAATGCTTCAATGTAATGTACCTTAACCTTGTACCAAGTACCAAAATTTCACTGTTGTATATATATATATATCGATGTATACAATGTGACCAATAAATTATCTGTATCTGTATATCCTCACCAACTTAGAATTTAGTCATCCTTTTAAAAAAGCAGTAGACAAGTAACACTTAAGTGTTGCCTGTGGTCATCTCATCTCATTGCGATCTTTCCTCAGGCTGGCTTTTCTCTAGCTTGCGTTTTCTTTCGTCATTAACCAGACAGCAAACCTGCCAAACATGAAATTTCTTCAGGCAGAGTTGTGATTGTGTCCGATACATTGAAAGTAGTAAAGGAAATGTGTTATTCTTTGTTGCTGATTGCCAACTCAGATGTCAGAGCAACCGGTGGCATTAACAAAGGATCTAAAAGGTATAATATTCTTGTGTTAAAATCCTTTGTCAACTATGATGCATATATATGATATCTGCAGTAAAATGACCAGGCATTGTTGTACCTTCTATTAAAGTTACGCACATCCAGTTACTAATATGCTCAGTTTCCCCATACTTGTCTATTATCATAGGAATTTTTTGAATTAGCTAAAGTTTTGCAGCACATTAGTTTCTCACTAACAGAGCTTCATATTGTGTCATCTTTCTTCATTAGTCCGATTGTAGAATAAACTTTATAAATATCGATTTTATCAGATAATATCTTTATACTGTTTGTTACTTTTACGATGTTACTAGATATTCATTTTATTAGATTATATCTTTAGACTGTTTGATACTTTTAAGTTACTAGATATGATATGTAATATATATTTTTTAATAGGCCTACCACGAAAGTCGTATAGTACTTAGAGACTATTGGCTGCCTTCTACGCAATATACCACTATACCACAGTTAATTGAGATAGCAAAAACATATTAATTCATAAAAATGTATGTTTTTTAGATAACCAAAGCAGAATATCTCATTTTCATCATTTTATGTTTAGAATGATATTTTGTCCTGAAGATTTTTTATCCTATATAAGTGTTCCAAGAAAACGTAAGCACTTTTCCTGTGAGCAGCAGATTTGCGAAAGAGGCATATTCTCTTTACCCCATCCATTTCTTGGCACATCTATGCCATTTATAAGGATACAATAATGGCTTATCAGATTCAGAGTCCTGTGCAGATTCCACCTGGGTTCGATGTTATCGTAATGCCTATGCTTTCATTCGGGATCTTTTTTTTGTTCTTGTGTAGCATTCATACCAAACAGGACTCAAGTGCAATATAGGCAGACAGCATATTAATATATCATACAGAAATGGGATTGGGTGTCTCTGATCGGCATTGATTGTGCAATTCCTAGCTGTATTGTTAAGAAAGTTGTTACAAAAAATATATACCTCTTTTTCTTTTGCAGTGGTGGACCGTGGTCTCCTTAAAACCAAAAGGAATGCATAGCAGAATATGCTGGTTTGCTGCATCTGTATTCATATATATATACAAGATTTTTGAGTTCAAGTACTGATTACAGCAACATTAAATAGCAGCAGCCAAAATCATAATTCTACCTGTTGAAAAACATTTGTGAACATTTTAAAGATTCTGTCATGCTTAGTTTTAAAGCGTTAAGACTTTAAAGATTGTCTTTGAACATGTTGCGTTCTCGCTAGTTGGTATTTGAGCTTCAGCAACTTCTGTACATCTTACTTCCCTTTCTTTCCTCTTTTTTATGGTTTCTTTATCTTCTTTTCAAAACTTATTGCATTTTCCTGAGAAAAGACAAAAGAGCATATTGCTGTTCATGCACTAAAGAGACTTCTTTACTGATAAGTCTGCGAATAGGATGTAAAACGAGCCTCAGAAGAATAGGCTAGCTCAGAGAACTTACTCTATAGTAGTTTAGATCATCTCCTTATCCTACTATTTGTTGTTTCCAAGCATGTGAATATTCCCAAATAGTAGGCCTATTGACATGCATGAAATTCTGTGTGGACAAGTGGAGCAACATTTGTCTGTTATAAATACAATATTGTGATATTTTCACTCTGAAACAACAAGACGCCTTGCCGATTCCACTTTTGCTATAATTACAACATTTAGTTTTCCCTTAATGGAATCAAAATTTCTTGAAATCGTTACTTTCAGATTCTACAAGAAATTTCTCATTTTACTTATAAAGAATGTTTCTCGATTGCGCCAATTTCAGCACAAAAAAGGTTCATACTACGATGTCATGCACAAGAAGGATGAAAATCTCATATCTTCCAGATATTACAGCGTTTCTTTGTACTTCTGCCGTTTCTTTTGTCATGCTTCATAATGCCTACACATAGCCCGAAGGCATCATACACCGGAAAACAGAAGCGTGAGCTTTCAGCAAAAGATCAATATCCAGAGCTGCCATGACTTTTGCGATCTGAAATGTGAAGCGGTATGATGGTTAACAATAAGCCTAATCGGAGATGCGCGCGCATCCTAGCACGTGCGCCATGCAGAGGATAAACAAACAGCTGTCAGACATGACGTTGTACACAAAAATGTGAGACTTGAGTTGGGAAAACAACTCTAGGTAGCTCAATTCTTAACGGATTTCAATGAATGATGGCTTGTTGGAAAGCCCTCTTCCAGGCGCACAACATATCCAAGCGGCATAAACGAGAAAAAATTATAAAGCACTGAAAGCGCCCGTCAAATCCAAGCTGGGACAAATGATCTTAACAAATCCCTCAGTCTGGGCTTGTCAAAATATCCTAGCACACAATAAAGTATGCCTTCATTGCCAATTTGGTAAAAAAATAATCCAATTTTCAGTGAAATGTGTATATGCCTATGAGTGAATCACGATGGCCTGCATATTCACAGCTATTCACCTGTGCAGCTGCAGTCTGCAACTTGCATGGATCCCAGAGGAAAAAAAGAGTATGCTTGCAGTACAGAAACAGTACAAACTACAAAATCAGTGTATCCCATATATGGTATTGGAGTACATGTATATTAGAAGCAAAAAAAAGAAGCACGTTGCGCAATGATGACTTGCATGGTTAGCAAAAATTGAAGTACAACAGTGGCGGATCCAGACAGGGTCATCTAGGGGGGGCCCGGGTGTGATTGGCATTCGCGGACCCGCGTAGCAGAATATTTTCTTCAAAATACTATTGTTAATCTAAGTGGTCTAGGGGGGGCCCGTACCCCCTAGGCCCCCCCTGTATCCGCCACTGTACAAATGCAGTATTTTCACAGTACAAATTCAGTATTTTCGCAGCATATTTACAGTACAAAAGGAGCACATTTGAAGCGCTCAAATTATTTTAATTATGCTCCATTTATACTCCCGATATGCAAATCCATACACTGCAAAAATACTCCCTTATAAGGAGTACAAAAGGAGAATACTAGCTGTGCACGCTACCAGGAAGCATTTTCGCAGTACAATCGGAGTACATTTGAAGTATCTAAAAATCAATGCTTCATTAATTTTACAGGCCACATATAATATCAGTTCCTGCCAAATTGATGTAATTGAAATAACTACACATAATTACTTAAGCCAAGAGAAAAAAAGAAGGCTGGAATAATTTAATATATGATGATATGTGCCATTATAGGACAACATTTATATCTAATACATGGAAATTATGCCAGTAATTCAATGTATATTGCAAAAAAACCTAGACACACCGGCACATTTTCCGAGTTGAATCTAAGCAGCCTGAGTCATAGAAGTATAAATTCAGTACATGGAATGTTCAAATGAAATTTAGAAGTTAGAGGAGTACATGCAGTACTTGATCATTCAAATTCTGTCACTAGAAGTATAAAATCAGTACACAATTTGCATAGAAGCACAAAATCAGTACAATAGGAGTACATTTGCAGCGTGGGACCACATAGTACTGCTTTTGTACTGATTTTGTACTTCTTCACCAAGACAGTGTACTACTTTTATACTTCTTTTTCCTCTGGGATGGCAGGTGATGCGTTGTACTGCGTGGCACACTGGCACTTCAATTTTCATTTGGAGACTTTGGGAGCCAAATCTTTGGTTCTATCATGCATTTATTCATGATAATAATATCAGTGATTTGGTCAGAGTCTCTCCCTGACAGCCATGATGTTAAAATGGGGTATTCTGTATTGTAGTTTCTCCTGTACCTAGTTTATACTAGTGCATGGCACAGCAGGGGGGGGGGAACACAGCATTTTCTGGCTTTGAAAAGGTCAGGGTTTTGCTAAGCCTGCATGAAAGTCAGCCATTTGAACTGTTAAATGAAGAGGCAATTCAAACAAGGTCATGCTGCATGGGCGCGGGTGCATGGGAGGGGGAGGGACAAGGCTATGCCACTTCACCGTCCAACTTCTTATTGAAACTTGGTTGTGTTTTGACAGCTGATTTAATTTAATAATAAAAATAATAGAGTGGACGAAACCTCTCAAACTAATGTGAAGGTATAAAATAACAAAATGTGAAGGAAGCACTGACTACATGTCACCTGCTATACTAGTACGATAGATATTCATGAATCACCATTAAACTGCCAGCTAAAATGTATTGCAAACAATTTTTTTAAATTATATTATCAGTCGTACAGAAGTATAATACTTTTAGATTGAAAACGACGGAAAATCAACTATAACTTATATACATACATGTATAAAAGTTTTGAAACAGTATGCATGCTGCTCACCATTGGATTACTGTTACACAAAATGGCTTTTGGGTGCTCGAATTCTCATTTGATCACTTGGAAATAGATCTATATGTTAGTGTAGAGAGGACCACTAGAGGAAAATTTGTGAAAATATAGTTAAATTTCCAAAGTTCCTCTCTTCTAAAGGGGCATGTCAAAGTGAGCAAGCCTTGGCCAATTGATACTATTTGAAAGCCTTGGCCAATTGATGCTAGGGGAGGCGGGGGTCAGAAGTCACAAAATTTCGAAAAAAGCTCCAGAACAGAGCAGATGTTTGTTAGATCTGAATGGCACAATTATGCAGTATTTACTTGACTATATTTGTATCACATGATAGCTGCTGTGCTGTAAATAGGCTTTAGTCAGTTTGCAATTATTTAAGGCAAAGTCCGATGTGACTTTTTACCCCATGCAAGGGTCAAGAAGTCACAACCGTGGGGTAACAAGTCACATGCAATTGTTGTGAACATACAGCACTATATGAGGTAATATGCAGACCTAGACTTGATAGTCATCATTGTGCATGAAATTTATAGTGAGCCTTCCAAAGCTATCGGCATGAAATGACATTGCACCATCAGCAAAGCCTGCGTCAGAAATTGTCCGAAGTTTGCGAAATTAAAACTTGCTGCGATCCTCTCTCAGAAGTATTATTGATGATGGGCGATGAAAAGATTGCAACCTAAAAGCCTCAGGTGAGGAATAGTTTGCTTTCCCTAGCATAGAATACTGAATTCATGGTAACCTATGGTAAAATATCACAGTGTCGGGGTGAAATGTCACAGTGTGACATTTCACCCCTCAGCTGTTTTTAAATTCAACTCATGATCATGGCAACTTGGTGACCATAAGGCCAAAAATGGGTTCACAGCATAAAGACTATTATCCAAAAGTCCTTGAAACCGCAGTACAACTTCCTATGTCACAGTGACCAGACATTAATAGAGAAAGTTCACAGTCAATAAAACCTGTTTGTGACCCCAAAAAAGCATGAGATGGGTAAAAACTACTTTCTATAATGAGCATAATATTCATATTCCCTGCAGACGTTCTTCTCATAAAAGCATCCCAAATGATGATTTAAGCTTAAGAATTAGGTCACTGCAAGTTGGTCAAAAAGGCCTGTGACTTTTTACCCCTGTGACTTTTCAGCCCCTCTTCCCCTATTTGATTGAGACAGGTGGCCAGCTGCTTAGATCCATCTGTATTTTTGAGGACAAGAAAGGAAATTGATTCCCATCTACACAGACTCTACCTAGAGAGCTCTAGAGGCCTACAAGATCCCTCTTCCTAGTATCATGATTACAATATACATATTTTCTTATGACCAGAAATGATTCCATGCACCCACCTGTAAGCTTATTTGTGTTACACTAATTATATGGCAGTGGCGGATACAGGGGTGAATTAAATTCGGGGCCTAGGGGGAACGGGCCCCCCCTAGACCACTGAGATTAACAATAGCATTTTGAAGAAAATACGCTGCGACGCGGGCCCGCGAATGCCGAAACACGCCCGGGCCCCCCCCAGATGACCCTGTCTGGATCCGCTGCTGTATGGCAAGTACGTTAAAACATAGGTAACTGAACAAACGTTTGGCCTTCAATGAAAATACATGTGTTTGCAGATGTCTGAAGACTGAAGAGCATCACCAATAAAATTAATGTATCAAAGACATGACACAGGCAGGTGAGGATCCAGAATCTAACTAGCATTATCACATATTATGCAAATATAAAAAATATAACCAATCCCTCCCCCTCTGTGTCTGTCCCTGGATACAAGGCAAGTTATGCTCTGTCAGTTTGGTGGAACAGCTTTGCAGAATAATGCACAAGTAATTTGTAACCCACCCCCCTACCCCCATCAATGGTGGGAAAGTTTCCAATGTGTGGGGGAGGAAAGTCTGGGGATCCCCATCCCAAAAGAAATTTTGTACAGAAAGGCATAGATTCTGAACGGTCCCTTATTGTCTACAAGTGGACCGCTGTTTCATTGCCACTGCTTTTTTCAGCCTTGGCAGATCAGAACATAATATGCTGTCATGCGTTTCAACCTAGTGGCAAGTGTGCAATTCCGCGAGCTCCAGCAAGCGGTCCACATAAACTGAGTCTTAGGAACTCACAAAATTTTGTCTGGAAGAAACCAGGGCTGTTTCTGAGTATGCTGATGGCCTCGTCTTAGGGAACGTGATAGCTGAGTCTTACTCTGGTTTACCTCAATGTTGAATAGAAACTTTGTGAATGTGCCATGAAATTGGAACTATTTCTTTGGAGCTACAATGCTACAGCATACAAAACTAACTTTGCGCTAGGTGGCAGCATGGCAGCAGCAATGCAGCATGTAGTTCTCAATTTTCACCAGACTGCATTACTTGTTATATCTGATTGGTTTGTTGCAACTTGGTTTCTTGCACACTTTGGTGCAGGGGCGTATCTAGAAATGGCCTGGGGGGGGGGGGGGCTTAACATGGGGCAAATAGGCGACGTTCCGCTGCACTTCCTATCTGTTCCATGTTCATTTTGGGCCTGAGGGGGGGGGGATGGCACCATAGCCCCCCCCCTAAATACGCCACTGCTTTGGTAAACAGTGATTGACTTGGACCACATTTGACAAGTTCAGATCGCATTTATAAGGAAAGAAACTTGCAGGCCTCTTTGGAACGTGTTATTGTAATTTATTGTAAGGTATATTTCTACCTTTTTCATAAATGCATACTTTACCTTCATAATATCAAAATGATTTTAAGCCTTTTAAATATATTTAATATTTCAGATAATAAAATTCCCTGAAATACATCACAAAAAGTAAACTCCAATGTAAATGTCTTGTAAACTGCCACATAAAGGAATGGGTAGATATAGATCTATTGATAAATAAATAGATAGGGGCCCATACAGATAGCTATAGATAGATAGACATACAGACAGATACATTGATAGTTGATAGATAAATAGATAGGGGCCCATACAGATAGCTATAGATAGATAGGTAGATAGATAGATGGATAGATTATGAAGGACAGAATTTATTCATATATATACACTTTTGTTGACACAATCAGCCTACACTAGAATATAATCCATTTGCTATACTAGGCATACACCAGGTACACCTCTGTAGCATTATTGAAATACAAATATATTTATAAGAACTGTAGGAAGAATAGAGGCCTAGACTAGTTATATCTTTTCCTATCTTTCCCATGTTAATTTCGGCGGGGGGGGGGGGGTTGGCCCAATACCCCCCTAAATATGCCACTGGTTATGTAAAGGGCATTTTAAAGGCATAAATATATATATGCATTATGCGATATAAACGTCAGCACAGAACATTGACAGAACATGTCACAACTCACGAGCGACTGACATGTTGCAACATCAATCTCTCAAGTGCTGTTAACACACTGCTGGCAGTCAATCCACACCAAAATACAACCATCAATATCTGGTCATGCATTCCCGTGTGTCCTTTCAACTCCTTTGTAATTACCAGGTATAAATCCTCTGAATTTTGCCGAAATCCTGCTCCAGACGACGTCACTGTCAATACACATCACAGCCCACGTGCGTTTGTTTATCCGCAAATCTAAAAATAACTCTGCTGTAACGTCACGGCGCACATGCGCAGTGCGATCTCCGATTAGGCTTATTGTAATCTGGTTTAGCTTTTGAGTTCATTCTGATGTCAGTAAATTCAATAAACAAAGATTGATGTACTAAATAAAATCCTTCAGCAAATCGGATGTATTCGTTCGTGTAACTGAATTATTATTCAAATTAATAAGTAATATATATTGAAACTAACTGTACATTCAGGGGAGCCGGAACAGGGGGGGGGGCAAGGTGTGTCCTTTTGATCTTTTGGAAATACATTATTAGGCCTTATTTCACTTATTTTAGGCAGACAATTATTATTGACTCTCTATTTAAATTTTATCAGGCGAAATTGGTGTGAATATGATTTGCCCTTTTTCAGCTTACTGCTCCTGCCGCCCTTGTTTCCCTCCATCACCTCTGTGTACATGGCTGGTTTTATCAAATAGGAAATGGCAAGATTTGAAGTCTGAATGTAAGTCTTTTCACATTGTGAAATATATGGCAGAATTATGGTATCTCACATAATTTACATTTGTTCTTATGCCCAGTTAATTCTATGGGGGATCAGAACACACATTCTGAATGCCAATTTAAACTGAACTTTGATATATACTCTGTTGAAGAGAGCCTCTTAGGAATTAGCTGACTTTGCTTCTCATGTGTAAAACATCTGTTTGCATAGTAGAAGGTGTTTCATACATTATTCCATCTTTCTTAGTCCTTATTATTCATACAATTTTATGACAGAGTTAAGAATATTTATAAAAACACCGATATCATAAAAAACCGAACTGCTGCATGTCCTTTTAAGTTATGGATAAAAATAACAGAGGGTATGTATGTAAAATTTCCATATTTTTAAAATCACGTATATATAATAATTATGTTAGTTGAATAATTATGCTTAAGACTGGTAATCGAAACTTTCTGAGAAAACAAGCTCCAATTTTCTTTTGAGCAGAACTTTGGCAAAGACGCAAATTCTCTTTCCAGCATTACTTTCCTGGAGCATCTACAGATATAAAAGAGGCTTATGAGATTCAGGATACTGTGCAGATTCCACCAGGGTCCAGTTTTACGGCTCTCTTTTTATCATGTTATTTTTTGTTTGCTTCTGCATTTTTTGCATTTTTATTTTCAAGGAAAACTAAAGAGCATGACACTATGTCAGCCCAGATAGCTCAGTCAGTAGAGCGCTCACCTCACAAGCGAGGGACCCGGGTTCAATCCCCAGGCTGGCCATCATGTCATTCAACGACATAAATTGGAGGCGATGTGGGCCAACTGGAAACAAGTCATTGACTTAGCTTGGCTACCCACATTAAATAAAGGTACCTTTACCTTTTTTATGCTCTATCAATCATTTTATGCAACAATATCAGATTGCAGAAATGTGTTTCAAATGGTGTCTTTTTGTTGTTTTCTTTTTTACTGTGTAGAACATATTATCAATTAAAAGCAGCCTAACAGGCCTTTTGCAGCTATCAAGAGAAATAATTTACACACAAAAGAAATTTTCAAAATAATAAATACTAATCTTTTTGCCGCCACCATACAAATGTATTATATATGCCCACAAGGCCCGTGAGAGGTATCAAATGGTCATGTGAGCACGTTTTATACTTCTTATATGCAGATCCTACTCCTTAAAGTTGTTCAGTTTCCGTCTTCGTATTGGATCTTCTGAGAAGACAGAAGAGACTAATGATCATGGCCACTGTTCTAAAGAGACAGTTCTACATTTCAGTAGTTCCAAAGGATCAAAAAGGGATTCTGTGTGAATTATAGATCATTTTCTTTTGGCACACTAAATGAGGCTGTGTGCATATTACTTTCTGCTTCTCCGTTTGATGCTTTTGTTCTTCTACGAAGTATTAAGAAGCATCTATATTTCCGCTGAGGATTCGTTTTCTGAGTTTCCTTATTTTATCTTGTAAATTATCCTGTGAATCTCACTCTTGACCAAAACGCATTTTACTTCCAGCATACTTTTTTCAGATGCAAAGCTGATCCGATCAATAAGCAACATGTAAACTTTTTATTTTCATGAAAAAAGAAGTCATGCAAATAGCATATACTTTCTTGACTAGTGAGCTATTTGAACAGTCATGTCAAAAACAAATTAGAATACCACAGAAAGTGGCCTTAGCTGATGAGGAGATTCTTAATTACTGTTGATCAGACTGGTGTAATAAATGATTGACATTATTATGACACCAATAGCCAAAATATCATTGGTGTAACTTAGTTATTCGTCAATGACCTCAAGTGGCTCAAGTGGAGAGACAGCTTTACAGGAGTTCAGATCACATCCGACACTTGTAGCTTCCAACCAACATTAAAGAACTTTCTTCTCAGTAGTTGACATCAAAGTCATCTGCACCATACAGGCCAAAGCTCAGGCTTAACCTGTGAGGTCAAGGAAGCCAGACTACCCAAGAAGAGGTTAGATATTGCATGTAAGTAAACATCAACTCCCAAAAAATTGCAGTATCACAGAAGCAGGGTTAAAATGTATTTTGTCTGTGCACTCCGTAAGAGGACTTGTCATTCAGGTTGAGGGAGCAACTGTATCAGGCCCCCAGAAATGTCAATCTTAAGGGGTAATGGGATGTTAGTTTTAGGAAATCTGATTTTTCAGACCATCAATGGAGAAAAACCTATATAAGTCAATAAGTCCTCTTTCACAAATTTACTTCATGAATATGACATTATGTTTCTGTTTGATGCTTTTAATGTCGATAAAATTCTATATATAATACACTTCTTAAATTTACTTTGCATGCACTTTATGAATAATTTGCCATTAATGCCTGAAAGGGCTTCTGGGCTTTCTGAATTTCATCCATGAGACTTAATTTCATTGATTGACACCTCAAAACATTAGCATCCACAACTTTTTAATTAATTCAATGAGCATCAATTTCTGACATACAATGGATCATCCAAGGTGTGTCAGTTTTCCATGTGAATTAGGAAAACTTGTTAAATTTTCCAAGTTCCATAACTGTTATACATTATGTGATTGCATTTTGAAAGTGATTTTTTGTCACCTATCCAACCTACGTATCAAATATAATTTGTCAGATGCAGCAAAGTTTTTTGTGAATGTTTCATTCAAGGAAGCAAACATAGGCACCTACAAGCATAGTGCAGCTTACAGCAGTTCATCTATTTACATCTTCAGTTACCCCCACTGTCCCCCAGGCTGCTTTTCTGCTTTTCTGTAGGTTTTCCTCCTTCCACGACCATCCTGGCACCAAAGCTGTCAAACCTGAAACTTCTGCAGGCAGATAGTGATTTATAGCAGACAATCAGGAAGGTAGGAAATGTCTCATTTCCCAAGCCTGGAGGCAACTCACTTGTCAGAGTAATTGGTGTCATTAAAAACGGATATCATTTGTTCGGGTTTTCTCAGGGCAATGAAAATGTCACATGATTTTCCGTCACATGAACACCTTATTCTTTTTCAACTCACCTAGAGTTTTTCGTCGTTCTCCATGAATTTCTTCAGCTGACTGTAAATTGGCCAGATGGCTGCCATACAACTCATAAAAATGAAGAAAAACAAATAATACATGACATTGTGTGATGAGATCAAAGTGTTTTTTGCAACAATGCCTGTCTAAGAGAGTTTCAAATATGAAATCTGAAGATTAAAACTATTTCAGAATAGTTTTGACACATCCAGAATGTATTAATCAATAGAAAATCATTCATGACAAATGTGTCAGTCTGCAACTCTCATTTCTAAACAAGTAGCATGATGAACCACATTAAAAATGGATTTTTTTTTTCGCCAACTGCATCAAAGGCTACTGATTCTTTTCATTGATTTCCATCGCTTTTCCATGAATGTTAGGAGAAAGGCAATTCAACAAAAGGAAACATGTATGGATGGGTGAAAAAAATCCCTGTCTGCTTCAATGATTGGTGTCTTCCTTGGTGGTCTAGCTCAATATCAGTGAGGAAAGAAAGTGTAAAAAAAGGCTCCATAAAAGCCCCGGTGAAGCAACTGATTGCCAATTCAAAAGTAAATATTCTTTTTTTTGTTTTCTTTTCAATGGAAGTAGGTATTCAACTTTACATTTACCTTGTTCTGAGAACAATCCTATAGTCTCTTTAAGCTGAAATTTACTGTTATGGCCTATTTCTTTTACCAGCATGTCTTTTTGCGTATTATCGATACCCACAAACTTGTCGTCTTACTTAACAAGTCGGCTGTCTTTAACTTATGTTTTCTCTTCATCATGCTTTTGTGTATTGATCTCATATTCTGGTGAAAGAAGATCATAATACTCTGGTGAATGCTCCACTGAGACCAATGCACAGGAATTCACAGAGCAAAGATGCACAAATGGGCTTCGTTCAGCTTCCGTATCTTCCATATATTCCTATTGGTCTTCCGGGAGTTATCCTTTTGTTATGCTCTCTGGAAGTTTTACAACAATGCGCTTTGTAGGAAGTAGGAAGATAACGGCTGCTGTTTAGCTGGGATTAGGCCAGAGTTTTTAATTTTTAGCTTCTGTTATTTAGTTATCCAACTGATTTAAGACATACGAAATAAGGCATATGACACTTTATTCACCTTGGACTATACAATCCATAAATTACCACATAGACAGAAAAAAATTAGAAGTTTCCCTTGGTTTTTTTGTTGAACTGACATAATAAAAAATTACCTACCAATTGACCCTCGTAAAAGTTCTCCAAGAAGATCAAAGTCAATTATGTCTAGTCTCAGAGGTACAATAGAACATTACTTGCATTTTGGTGTATATCTCAAGTCAGATTATGCCCAAACAATAAAGAAAAAAAATTACTAATTTCAATCACCTGATAGAAACAACTGCCTTGTACAGACTGGACTCAGTGACTATCCAGCCAAAGCTAAAACCTGACGGTATACAGATGACTTTAAACTTAGAAAGTAGAATATCACATTGGGTATGAGGCCAGAAGTGCCAGAACCAGAACCAGAAAGATCATCAGATTGATTGAGTTTTCTTTGAAGAAAGTAGAATCTAGGGTATTGTCCCCCTCCCTGCCTTTGTTGATTAAGAGAAAATGCATGCATTGGCATGCTATGTTTTATTTTGCTTATTACATCTTTGTTACTTGGTAATAACTGATACGGGTTGCGTTAATGTAACTGAGTTCTTGCTTTTTGCCACCATTCATGGTTTTCTATCGACCGCAATTCAACACTTCTAAAGCATATATTACTTTCTAAACAATGGGGCCCCTCAGCAGCGGCAATGTTTTTGCCATCGAGGGGTCCCTTTGCTCTTGGTTTATTGTGGTTGTTTGAAATTTCTTTTTTATGTTATTGTGTGAGCAAAAAATAAAAGAGTCTGAGTCTGAGTCTGAGTCTGAGTCTGAGTCTAAAGCAGCAGGAAATTCTAGAGAAGTTGGACAAAATTCAATGAATAAATTTGTTTATCTTCTATTTTGCTGATGAAGCTTTTGTGAAGGGTTCTTTCAACAAATCAAGCTGCCAATTTTTAGGTATTAAAGGAAAAAGAATGATGCATGTGATTGTAAGGCAAGAGGTCAATCCAGTATGTGTTAACATATTTCCTTCTCAACAAAGAAGTCTCTGAATAAAGAAAGATTTTTTTAGACTGCTCCCAGTTCTCAGTTTCCACTCTTCAAATCTGGTTTTAGCCGAGATGATGGGTTGTTCAGTGACCAATACCTCCAGGCCTTATCAAAACTAAAGGTCTAAAAGGTTTGTTTTGGCAGACTGACCTCCGGCTGACTCAATCTCAGCGAAGGAAAAATCTGAAAAGAGTGATCGACGGGGATTTAATAATTTCATTGCATCATCATTTGTCATTATTTCAAATCTATGATCAGTGACATTTAATGCTTTTCCACATCCAATATCACAATCTTGGATATATATCAGGTTCTGTACTGAGATGGATATGAAACTTCTATTGTTTATTCAGTGTATGTTCTTCTGCAGAAGTTATGAAATAATCAGTGACACGTCATTATTCTTTCCACAACATTTCAGTTTTGGCATATTAAGAGATTAGGCTGATGGTCTCACTGAATATCTTGGCAGGCCTTTTCCTCTTGAGCTTACTTTCATGTCTTTCTTGTATATTTCCTTTTTATTCTTACACTTTTTTTTAGATAATTTATTCTGAGGAAAAGGTTATACAGTACTTGCTCTCGAGATGCCTAATGGAAGTAATGGTGCTATTTCCTCGCAATCTTAAATTACAGAAAGAAGTAGAGCGAGGTCACCGCCTTGTATAATCTGCCATTGTGACCTCCAGTCTTTGCTAAAGCCTGGGGAGAGTTTGATGCACACTACAGTCCTGGACATAAGTTCTGTCGCATCCAAATGTTATTGACAGAACTGTTAATAACTTGGCTTGTGGTTGACTGATTTTGACAAGAAATAGCTTAAATGAAAGCCAATGCCTTCTCCAACTAGCTTATTTTGCAAAAAAAAAGTTTCATGTCAGTCTGAATATTCTAGAAATTAATAATAAGAGTCTGTCACAAATGTGCTTGGACAAAAGTCTTGTCGCATGCATAAACTTAATGCTGAAAATTTGTTTTAATGATTAGAGAAATTGCAAAAATGTTGGAGATCTTAGTCATGGTGTAACTGGATGAAAAAATATCACTTTGCATGAATCCCTGATCTTTGAAGACAATATCCAGGGGTTTTGGGTAAAATATCAACATTGCAAGAGTAGAAAATCATCAAGGATATCAGATAATTGAAAAAAATATCATCAAAAGTTCCTCAATATCCTTCAGAATGATCTTCCCTACCTCCTGTCCCATTTTGGTGGCATTTGATGAGGGTACATCATTTTAGGTGACGGAGCAGAAGCAAAGGGAGCTTCATAATTTGTCCAAAAATTAATGTAAGGACCAAATTTGCACTCATCATGACTCATGTATTCCAATGATCATTATTTTGGGCCTGCATTTGATGATACTTGTGATAAGGAGCATTTATATGCACTTTGTCAGGTATGAATCAGGTTTTTGTAATTTTTGAACATGGGTTGTACCTGCATGGTGACACAGGCCAAGCCGCACAGTAATTAATTTTTCAATTTTTAAATCAAAAATGACATTAAAACTGCACAAAAGTTGCACCAATAATGCACATGTTCTGTTAAAGCTTACATGAATGCAATTTATCAAGACTTGACTGAAATTGACCATGACAATGAAAAACAAAAATACGGTCTCGGAGTAAGAAATTGATCGAGATGGCAAGGGGACCATATAATAAACAATAGCTTTGGACAAGAACAAATTTTAGTCCTCAGTTATTGTAAACCACTGCCATGGTGAGACTTTGAAGCCAAACGGCATAGTTTGTATAAGTGCAGCCCTCACTTTAATTTTTCTTGTCAACGTGGCATATTCCATATACCTGCTCTGCCACCGGGAATGCAATAATCTCAATTTCTGTGATCCCATGTCCTCTAAAATAAGTTGGATGGCAGGGAAGACAATTCCAAAGAATATTTATAAATCAAAGAAAGCATTGGTCTGTATTATATATCATTTTGAAGATGATTATTGTTACTGAGTCGATAATTCAGATGAGTCCCATGGATATTGTTCTACAAGATCATTGAGTTGAACCAAGTGTTTTTTTTTTATTCTCCTGTATCATAACTAAATGCTCGGATAATTTTTCATCATTTTAATAGTTTCAGATATTAATTTAGACAATTTTTTAGCATAACTTCTTGCATGCGACAAGACTTTTGTCCAGGCACATTTTGGACACACTGTCAATATTAATTTCTACGATATTCAGATTGAGACAAAACTTTATTTTCACAATATAAGCATGTCGTAGAAGGACTTTGCTTTCATCTGAGCCATGTCTCATTTAAATCTGTTCAGTACAAGTCAAATTATTGGCAATTGTATCTGTGACATGTGCTAGCGACAGAAGTTTTGTCCAGGACTGTACTAAAAAGGAAACGGTTCATTGTTCAATTGAAGCCACCATTCTATCAGTCTGATAAGTGTTTCAAGGTATCCTTGGACATAAAGGGTATATATATTTGGGAATATGTTTCTGCTTATTTTCATTCCGCTCGTCATATAACAAGAAGTAAATCATATTCTAAAATGATCATTTGCTAACAGGAAAAGGCTGATACAATGATATTTCTTAGTTTTGTTTGATTAACATTGTCCATGCCCAATTTTAATTTTCACGGTTTTTATCTAACTCTAGCAAACGGTTCTCACGGTTTTTATTTAACTCGAGCCAACGGTTTAACTCGAGCCAACACACTTTTTGAACACAAATAAGCAGCGGCGGAAAGTGCAAAATGCATTTGACAAAAATTAATGAATAAATTAGTTGGCTTTCCTATCGTGTTGATGTATATTTTGTGAAAAGTTACTTTCGACAAATGCAGATGACTTTTTTTGGTATGGAAAGAAACAAAATGAAAAAATGAGGAAGATGATTTGTGAGACAAAGGCCAATCCAGTGTTATCAACACTGTAGCAGATTTCCATTTCAACAAAGAAGTCTCTGAATGGATATTGATTTTTTTTTTCCAACCTGCTTCTGTTTGACAGACGTACTTTCGAACCATAACGGTTTTGCCTACAGGGTCCTATTACCAAAGAAACAGTGGAAGGCCATAATGATTGTCTTGTCTGGTTTGGCCTTAGTGACATCCAAGTATTAGTCAATGCTTACAGAAACGATGACTTTGGTGTTGCCTATGAGAAGGAATCCCTTTGCAGAAACCTGGAAGCTACAAAATGTCTTAAACGTTGACAGAGCTTCTGAAAAGCGATGAAGTTAGTATGTGAAGGTATATACAAACTTGCCTGAATTACATAAGAAATTGGGCCTGTAGTGCAATGTTTTTCATCGCGTTGTTTACTATTTCATTTTTTCTTTACCTCCAGAAGAAGGTACTGACGAAAGAAAAATAAATCATATGATTTTGTTAAGACAAATGATATCAATGACACAACTTTACCGAACACATAGTTACTTTGAGTAATCAATGCTAGTTAGTTTATTTCTCATGAAACCAACCAATTCAATTATATGAGGGAAATCTGCCCTATATCCTTTGTTCTATTACTCCTCCCCTGAGATTGCCCATTGTATTTCAGACAATTCGGACCACTGCTGAAATTCAAATGGTCTTGGCATCTTCCTGCTCTATTTGTCCCAAAGTGCAACTTTGGACATCTCGCATTCACTTAGATGTCTAATTCAAAAGTTAGTTGACTAATGCTTTGTCAGTAGGGCACTTTCGTGCACCCATAAGCGCCCTCTAAAAGCGTTGCAGAAATTTGAGTGTCACAAACTTTAGGCCTGCTGTGTACAGAGACAACAAAGAAAATTACTCCATATAGTGAAAGTTTCATAAATTTACCTCATACACTCCTTGACCAACCTTTCATTCCACTTTACAATATGATTTTTGATAACATTACTTTAATTGACAAAGCTTCTCACTGGTCCCTTTTATTGTTTAAAGAAGCCCTTGCCATAAGACAAAATAGCCCTCAGCTAAATCATGGCCTTAAAGCTTCTAGAGAATTCCGATTATTTAGATAAATGCTAACATTGTATTATTCTGTTTAATTTTGTTTCTCTCTCCATTGCTTGATCTTTATGTTTAAATCTATGTTGATGTTGTTTTTCTCTGTTGTAATCTTTATATTTCAATCTCTGTTTTAATCTCCTCTTCTGCTACTCTCATTCTGATGATGGCCACTGCTTTATCGAAAATTAAATGAAAATGAAACTTTCACTATATGGAGTAATTTTCTTTGTTGTTTATGTAAAGTTCATCAGCGCTTTGTGTGGATTGTGTACAGAGTATAAGTAAACTTCTTCCATGGTTTTCACCAGTGTTCGAAATAAGGGGGGTCAAGGGGGTTTTTGTCCCCCCAAATGCTCTTGAGACCCCCTAAAATACATTTTTTCAGAAGGACCCAGAGGGGGTCCTCAAACCCCCCCCCCCAAATACTGAATCTGTTCAGAAGAATTAGCATGAAGCCCCAGTAACACCTTATCGGCATACAACAACTTCTTGTGATTTATATTCACAAGCAATAGGTTAATGGTCATCATCCAGGTTGTTTGTAGTAAGATGGTCAGTGTATTGTTTAATAACAGCACTTTCAATAAGTTTGCCAAGGAAGGACAGATTCGATACCGGTCTATAATTCTTCTTGATTAGATCCAATCCACATTTTTTCAACAGAGGTTTTACTAAAGCATGTTTCAGCTCAATAGGCATTTCTCCCTGTGTGAGTGACTTGTTGACAATATTGGTTATAATTGGGAGGTACTGATCTATACATTCGAGCAAAAGCCATGTTGGAATAGGATCAAGTTGGCAGTGTTTAACTGGCATTTCCCTGATCAGTTTCTTTATATCACTTTGAGATAGGCTTCTGAAATGTCGCAGCGAATGAGGCACATTTTCAATACTGTTAGCAGTATCATCAGCTGTTGAGTCCAATTTCGACCTGAGTGTCTTGATCTTTTCATCAAAGAACTTATTAAAATCATTTGCCAAGTCAATTTCATTTGTGTGTGGTGGGAGAGGTAGTTCTTGATTTCTGTTCAGACTCGAGTTCAGTAACTTGAACAACTTCTTTGCATCACCATTAGAATCTTTAATCTTGACTCGCAGATCTTCTGATTTGAGGTGGCTTAGCTGCAGATTCAGTGCATTTCTTTTTTCTTTGAATGACTCCCAGTCATTTTCAAGTCTGGTTCTCCTCCATAATCTCTCCGCTTTTCTCTTTGCTGATTTTAGAGACTTGATATCAGAATTGTTGAACGGGGTGGGTGTGCGCAGAGTTACTTCTCTGGTGTTAATGGGAGCATGTTTGTCCAAAACCACTTTGGTAGAGTCATAAAGTCGAATAAGTTCATTGAGACCTTTCTGTTCCAGTCCCTCTACAGCCAGATGTCTCCCAATATCTTTTTTGAAGTCTTGGACATCAATTTTACTAGTCTTTCGGAAACTGATTTTCTTCTTGGGTTTTTTGGCTTTCTTCATTGGAATGTCAAATAGAATGCAGTTATGATCAGAGAGCAGGTCACTAACCATACAGTTGTTCATTATTGATTTTTCTCTTGTAATAACAAGGTCCAGCGTATTGCCATCTTTGTGTGTTGGTGCTGAAACATGTTGTACGAGACCAAACATTTCAAGGATGTTGTTAAATTGGATAGTCTTGTTATCATCGGGTTTATTCACATGAAAGTTGAAATCGCCAGTAATTATAATTTCATTGTTAAATGTTTGATAGTGTCCCAGAAATTTGGTGAATTCTGTAAAGAATTCTGCAAGACTGTATTTGTTTTTGTTGGCTGGCTCAGGTCGGTACACCAGAAGAATTGTTACAATTTTCCCATCTAATTGGATTTGGATTTCCATGTGTTCAAAGGTCTTGGTCTTCATGCGATCTTTTTGAATTGCTTGAATGCCAGATCTGACGAGGCAACCTACTCCACCACCTGGTCTTCCTAAACGGGGCGAACTAAGAAAGAAATATCCACCATTTTGCTCCAACTCACCAATTTCAACTGTATCATCATCTTTTAACCAAGTTTCAGTGAAAAGAAAGATATCCAGATTATATTCATCTTTGTAGTCATTTACAGTTTGCGTTTTCTGTCTCAAACTTTGAGCATTCCATACACAGGTTTTCAGAATATTGTTTGGGTTGGGGTTCGTCTTAGGGGGATGATCTCTGATAGGTTCTGCACAAGCTGACATGGAGTCTTTTTGTACTAAAATCTCGAACCTGTTTGAGAGTTTGATTGAGCTACTGTTGTTACTTGTACATTTTACCCTTGTTAGAGGTGAGGCTGTTGTTAATTGTAGCCTATTGACATGTTTATTTAGACCAGTTCGCAAGACATCAGAGTAAAGCTTTTTGTGTTGGTGCATTGTTACTATTTGTTTAAAGTAGGAAGTTTTCAATGAGCCTGACAATTTGTAATTTGCCAAAGAGGTAGGTTAGAATCGAGGATCAGGCAATTTGTGACTGACCAGAAGAGTAAGTTAGAATTGAGGAACAGTAATTTTGTTACCGACCAAAATCAAGGATCAATCAATTAGTGACTGACCAAAGGAGTTAGTCAGGGATCAGTAAGTTTGTTAATCACTTTACGAGCTAGTTGGAATCAAAGGAGTCAGTTAGATTTGAGGATCAATCAATTTGTGACTGTCCAAAGGAGTTAGTTAAGAGTCGGGGATCAGTCAATTTGTGACTGACCAAAGGATTTAGTTAGAATCAAGGATCAATCAATTAGTGACTGACCAAAGGAGTATGTTAGAAATTAGGATCAATCAATTTTGTGACTGGCCAAAGGGGTTATTTAA
This sequence comes from Platynereis dumerilii, assembly GCA_026936325.1. Lineage (NCBI taxonomy): Eukaryota > Metazoa > Annelida > Polychaeta > Phyllodocida > Nereididae > Platynereis > Platynereis dumerilii. Next base: position 136,660 of record JAPTHN010000239.1, on the reverse strand, counting down.
GAGTCGAGGATCAATCAATTTGTGACTGACCAAAGGATTTAGTTAGAATCAAGGATCAATCAATTAGTGACTGACCAAAGGAGTTCGTTAGAATTGAGGATCAATCAATTTGTGACTGACCAAAGGGGTTAGTTAGAGTCAAGGATCAATCAATTTGTGACTGACCAAAGGAGTCGAGGATCAGGCAATTTGTGACTGACCGTTATTGGTTAGGTATTTGGCTCAGTTCGCAAGTGCTACGTACAGGCAACACAGGCAAGTTAGTTTCTCAGGCAAGTTTGCAAGTGCTACGTACAGGCAACACAGGCAAGTAATTTTCCAGGCAAGTTGGCTTAATTTGAAAGTGCTACGTACAGGCAACACTGGCTAGTTTCTCAGGCAAGTTGGCTTGATTTGCAAGTGCTACGTACAGGCAACACAGGCAAGAAAGTTTCACAGGCAAGTTGGCTTGATTTGCAAGTGCTACGTACAGGCAACACAGGCAAGTTAGTTTGTTAGGCAAGTTGGATTGACTTTCAAGTGCTACGTACAGGCAACACAGATAAGATAATTTGCTTGAAAAATAGCTGAAAGCAGAAAGTTATATCAGTACAAGTGATGTAAAGTACAGGTGATGTTGATTATAATCAATAAAGGAATATATATAATTAATTAATTAGTTAATATATATATATATTTTTTTTAATAACTAAATGTTTTCAGGTGCAAAAACGAAGGTAAAATGAGCGAAAATCGGGGTCAAAACAATGTGTATTGCAGCCAGAAAACGATGTTGAAGATAGCAGGTACTTAAATGGCAGAGTTTTGCACTAAATTCACTTGGAAATAGCACAATAATGGCAAATAACAGGTAAGAAACACTTTACCGACAATCACACACAAGAACAGCAGTTAAATTATTCCAGAGCTTGTTAAAAAGATGAAAATATCCTCTGCTGAAGTTTCCCTGTGCTCACAGCCAGAAGCGCCACCTATGTTTATAACCCATGAATGAATGTTTCAAATCAGTTAAAACTCATATGACATGTTGTTAATTTTTTGCCCTATTTTGTGGTATAAACACATCCACCTATCTGCAAAAAAAAAAAATTCACAAACTTTTAACAGATGCATATGGTCTGCAGTGGGTACCATCCTGTCTCACTGCCACCTTTTGCGCCTAACCTTATTGTACAGTCCAAGCAGCATCACAAGTGTCAACAAAAACATGCACAGTCTAATCATCACATTTGAATAATATATATTGTACATTGAAAGGGCATTTGAAGCGTTCGCCGAAAGGTTTTTATAACCGGTATTTGTGCAATAAACTTATTAGACCAGACACGGACTACAGTAATAATATGATAAAATGTGCACTCTTGGAATAGAAGTACATCCCCCGAAAAGCAGGCCAGGGGACATACACACAAATAATGGACACGAATTGAAAAAGAAGAGTATACAGGCCTGGGGGTCATACGGGGCCCGCGGGGGATTATCCGATATTGCCGTACGGCAATATCAGTTATACTAGTTGTCTTTGCATGTGTTCAGCAACAGTGATAATATAGGGAAACAAGATAACAAAAGGTGCACAACAAAGTAACAATTGCATTGTATTGAGTTGACTTTACTGAACCAAAATATTATCGGACATTTACAAACCAATTGTTGTTATTTTCATGCAATAAATAAACATGTTGTCACTGGTGACTCACATTAAGTATCACTTCACCTGAATGACAGTTGCGAGTCTTGTAACAATAACGCTTGAAGTTTCTAGATACAGACATTGGGAATATAAAATAAGACTACAGCTGGAAAACAAAGGCTGCTTCAGGTCACAGATGTGACTGTGCTGTTTACTGTTGTGATCTGTTTAATCTCTTTAAAGGTTGGGGCCACAAAAAACAAGACGACAAAAAGGCCAGTGGGTAAAAAAGCTTTGACTCGTGTTACTCTAAGTCAAGTCAATCTGCCTAAAACGTTCAGAAACTAAACTTAATTACTTTTACCCTTTGCAATTCCACTGATCAATGCCCTCAGCACTTAGTTTGCTTTTCTTTGAAAATTCTAAATCTAAACCATGTTATAGTTGCTTTGCCAAAAAACATCACATTTAGACTTTTTTTTCATATAAACATCAGTGATGTAGTCGAGGTCAGGACATCTTAGGCCAAGGATTCTGCATCCGAGACCCAGCCAAGGCCGAGGCCATCAAAATAAGACCCCGATGCTGGCTCAAGGACCAGGACTTTCCCGACTCCTGAGATCTCCATCACTATGGATGACATCTTTTTCCACTCAAGGAGCAAAAATTTGGTGATACTGTCATCCAATGGCTAACAGGACATAATTCATATAATTACATATATATTATGATATTACAGCCTTTATTCACAAAAAAGTCTTTCAAGCAAGCCCACATGATCTGAAAGCAACATTGTCGTGATCATTGTTCTGTCGCTGACCATTCAGCATCTAATTGTAGCCATTCAAGGGATAGAGAAAAGAGCGCAAAATGGGTAAACAGTGGACTTCTGACAGAAAATGTTCTTACTTTGTTTTGTGTTGTACAGCATATATGTTCTAAGCTACTTCTAAGAAATATTGAATTAATGATAATCTCCCATTTTACAAAAATAAATTTCTTGCAGAATTCAGTTCTGCATAAATCAGCAAAGTCCGAAATACAATGGAGGTTTTACAATGCTTTTAGAGTCACTTTGTGCACACGCAAGTGCTGCACACCAAACAATGCATTGGCCAACAAGTTTTGCAATTAACTGCCCAATTGAAAGTGGGGTGTCCAGAGTTTCACCTAGGGACCAATAGATCAGGATGGGTCCAACACCCCTTGAATGCCTACAGTGGTCAGAATTGTCTGAAATGCAATAAGTAAGGCCCAAGGGTGCAACAGTTTAACAAAGGGTACAATGCAGACGCCCTCATTTATTGGAACTGGTTGGTTTGGTGAAATATGGTAAAACCTCAGCAGAAAACTGATGGTTATTCTATCTTAGTTACCAAGGATTTCAGTCGTAGATATTACATAATTATGTGTGTGCTTTGGCAAATGAATAAAGATATACGAAATGAAAACATTGATTTGTACCCTTTTTGATAAATTGACTTTAAAGGTTTTTATGATAATGATATACTCAATGCACGATCTGAGACATTGCAGAGGAAGACATTCTCCTACATATGCATACTGCTTAACCGTGATTCGATGTTCTCATGGAGATGTGTATCAAGCTTGAAAAAAGTCAGTAGTGCCAAAAAAATCAATCTCCATTCAGAGACTTGACTTACAATCACCTTCCTCATTCTGCTTCTCTTCATACCAAGAAATTGGCTTCTTGATTTGTTCTAAAACCCTTTTATAAAAGCTTCATCTGCACAATGACAAAGTCAACAAATTTAGTCATTGAATTTGCTCGGATTTTTGTTGAATTTGCTGCTGCCTGTTAGTATTCAGGAAGTGTTGGATTGAGGTCATGTTAAACCACCTTGAGCAATGACATCATTTATGTGAATCTCACAATAATAGATGCATTTTTTATGTGCCAGCTACTGTCTGTAATCAAACTGTGATTTTAAGGCAAATCAAAGTTGATTTCTTACTCAATATTTAAGCTTTAGGGCAGTTTGAGCCTTACAACATGTAGTCCTCCTACAATGTAGAATGATGGCAGATGTACAATGATGCCAGACACGCCCTAACATTATCTTTAGTCTTCATCTTTGCTCCATTTCATTGCACCCTGTATATTTCTTTTGCCCTCTTTCGCATTTTCTTTGAACAGATGTGAAGGGATAGATGATGCCACATTTATAAAGTTCTTTAGAAAATGTGTAAAGTTGAAAAACGATGACTTTAATACAATAATACAGTTATCGAACTGACTTAATCAAAAGACTTGAGAGTTGTATTTTAAAATCAGACTACAGTAATAAATGTTCTGACTGCCACAGATGTGACTGAGTTGTTTGCTGTTGTGATCCATTTAATCTCTTTAAAGGTCGGGCCACAAAATAAAAAAGAGAAAAGGCACTCAGGTCAGCCAATAAAAACACATTGATGTGTGTTGTTTCAAGTCAGTTTCCCTTTAGAAACGTTTGGGAGCAGACCTGAATTACTTTTGCCTATCCGCGTTCCACAGACCATTGATTTAATACTGATGAAATGACATATGTATCTGTTTGATGCTTTTACATGTCAATAAAATTCTATATATATATATTTAAAAACATCTTCTCATTTTTCATTCACAGATTTGAATCCTGAATTCATTTTCGCTGTAGTAGAAATACATGTACATATAAATTAGAAGGTCCGGCTAGCACTGTGTAAACATACATTTACTTATTGACCTTGTTAGCATTTGTTGATGTATTTGACTAAACACTCAAATTACTAAATTGCTCATTATTGTATTTTTGATATCCCTGAGGCTAATGTGAGTCCATACACAGTGCAAGTTTTTTTTGCCGCACCCTGTAAAATACTTATATTACAAAACAAACCAAAAAAGAATTACGGTCCTGTGATCTGTGGAATACCTTGTTTTTGCACACAGGCAGCAAAAATAAATTAAATGTATTTTTTACACAGTAATCTTTCCTCAGCATGACACGATTGTAGATATATTGCAAAATTAATCACTGCTGTTAGCAATTACAGCCACATTTATCATAAACTCTTCCTGAATGAAAAAACAACAACAACAACAACATTGAAGTATTGAACCAACTCGTACATGAGCAAACAGGGTTCAGCTGCCTCTGGTGACTGTGATGTGTGCTGTTGTGATCTATCTAATCTCTTTGAAAGGGACAATACAAAAGAAAAACAAAGTTTAAAAAGGATGAAGAAAAAAAAGTTGGCTTCTTCGAATTACATTGACAAGCTGTTGCACTGTGCACTTATTGACCTGACTCTAACATGACCACTTCAGCTTGTTTGTCTTCACACTGTATTAGTTTATAAGAATAATGGTGTGTATTTCCTTTGTACTCTGCAACTAACTTAATTTTATCTTGTTAAAGAATGGTGAACTCATATGTTAGCTTTTATTTGGGCCATCATAAATGGGTCAAAATTTGAAAACGGTGAAATTTCAGTCAGGCAAAAAGTTGATTTGAAAGCAGGTTTAAATGAGCTCCTTTCGATTTATTTTGCTGGGTAAAATAATCACCTTTTTCAACTTTTTTTTAAAGTCCTGCTCCATCATTCTAATATGAGGCCTTTAGGTCTTAGAAACCACCTAATACCAAAATTTTGCAAATTTGATGAAAAAAACCCAGGCCCCTGGGCCATTTTAGAAATTACGTTTTAGACAATAAGAAAAAACGCTTAAGTACCCTCTATCTTGAGAACTAAAGCAGCTAGAGACATGACATTGACACCAAAATCTCCGGAATACCCACATTCATATTCATCTTCAATACATTTTAGGGCCCTAAACCCAATAATTTTTGAGTAATTGGCAAAAACCATATTTTTGGCTTTATTTTCATGAAAATCGTCAGCAAAAATTCAATTAATTGTGTAAATCATCGAAGATAGGTACCTGCTGTGCCTCTGTCTATCTCCAGTATATATTATGTAATATGAGCCTTTTTTTTTGTTACTAGTACAAAAATGCTATCAATTAGTTATTGTGAATGAGTATTCTATGCATTATTTACTCAAACCACTGCCTCGTTTAACCAAGTCGCTCAAAAAGTAAGAGGAGTTGCATTCTTCCAAAAGTCACAAAAGGATCTGCCCTTACTGTAATTTGTGTCCGATATGCTGCTGAAGCAGCTCTAGCTGTTATCAGAAATTATGTGTGTAAGTGTCTGTAAAATAATTGGTTATTTAAAGGATGTATGCTTAGTGGACGGTTTACTCAGGGGTCAAAGAATTTGCATGCACAATGATATTCTAACTGGTGAGTTTCTGCACTTACTCTACAGTCTACATGTATGGAATAATGCTGATTGCCCACTCTGGTTAGGATATTCTTCATTCAGTATTTAAAGCTTTTGAATTTTATGACAAAACAATGCCAAGAATTGATAAACAGAGAGCTTATTCGCAGTCACAAGCCACTTTCTGTCTGGATTGTTTTAAAAATATTTCTTTTGTTGGCAAATTTTTAATTCTCTCTTCTTGTGAACATCTATGATATGATAATTGCTTTATCAATGACAGTCAGTGTCTAATGGCTGAGTGCACACTTTTTAAAATTACCATTCATTGGGACCCACTTGATCTTTAATCAATTATCTTCAGTTATGCCATCACCATATGTACTTATGCTTTGGATTATCTCATATGAAACAAAGAGTGTTGCTGAATCTTTTGTCAATTTAGTCTCTCTGGATTTATTTGCCATTGACCCTGTTAAATGACTTTGAGTTTGTAGTCTATGCTAAAATACCTAATGGCATCCACTGTATTATCCACCACAGATAACAATTTGTTTTATTCTCATGGGTTCATTGGCTTCATATTTCTTGACATTTCTGAGAATCTTAAATAAAACATTTTCTAAATATCTATGGTTGGTCAGTCCATTCCTTAGTTTTCACAAGGAGAAATTAATGAACCACAAGAACAACTTCAAAAGACTAATAGCATACATCTTTGATTATGTATTGCACTAATTTACCCTTCTCAAGTTCCAT